>JBBPTX010000315.1:0-34530 GCA_038094595.1 Pulveroboletus aff. annulatus
CCTTTTCTACTTCTGATTCGGTGCAAACATGGCCGAACATTCCGTACAACGTTCAACGTCGCAGTCCTCGATACCGGTCGTCACGCCCCGCCCTTCTCGTAGCTCCATCTCTTCCAACTTGAACTTTCCCCTTTCGCAAACATCTCTTTTCCGCAAGTCCGAGAGCACCAATCAGCCTTCTACCGTCACTCTGCCGTTGCCACACACACCTGCCTCGTCCATTCCATCCCTCCGTTCGATTCGCAACTTGCTTCCTTTTGCACCGGCCAAGACTTCGAACCCACCACCCTGCCCTGCCCATACGCCGAAGCCATCTCTTGTCAATTTCGGGACTCTGCGACGAATAGGTTATGAAAGAAAGAACTCAGCCACGTACACACGCCCAAAAGAAGTGGAGCAACCTCCCATTATATCCATTGGGAGACCTAGCCAAAATTTTGAGGAGGAAATGATGGCACGAAAACGGAGTCGTGACATCAATAGATCAGCCTCTGACCCCACTCCGTCGTCACGACCGAGCGAAGAACGTTATGGTATTTACCCTTGACTTTGTGAACCACCTGTTTTTCTCACTGAAGTCTAGTCCTGCCTTTACCCTCTCCTGTACCACCGTTGGGTGCCGATTTATCCACCATTATCGAGGCTGAAAACTCGGGCATCTCCAAGCACATACCGCAACTTGGGGACGGCACACATGAAGATGACGATGACACGCCTACGTCTCCGTTCAATCTCGAAAAGATTGACAAGAGCAAGAGTCGAATTCCTTCTCCTGATTCACGGGCGGCGTCCGTTTTCGATTTGTCAACTTCCAAGCTGGCAACGGAGGTGATGACTGCATTGAAGGCAGAGGATGCGACCACCCCCAGTGAATGGCTCAGAGGCGTGGATGGTATTGTGGTAGAGGGAGATGCAGATGAA
Source organism: Pulveroboletus aff. annulatus (assembly GCA_038094595.1). Classification (NCBI taxonomy): domain Eukaryota; kingdom Fungi; phylum Basidiomycota; class Agaricomycetes; order Boletales; family Boletaceae; genus Pulveroboletus; species Pulveroboletus aff. annulatus. The sequence goes on from JBBPTX010000315.1 coordinate 922, forward strand.
CCTGATCCGCTTCTTTCTGCTCCAGCGAGCGCACTGGGTGACAATGCAGATCCTGATCCTGCTCTCGACTTCGGCGCACTAGATCCGGACCTTGCTCAGTTGCTCAGCCCAAACAAGATCAATGGAAAATCCCTTATTCCGAGTCCTGGCCCTAGCCGTATTCCGCCCCGTGCTCATTCGCGAAGCCCCAGCCATCCTGTATCTACTCCCCCGCTCCGTCCACCAGACGGAGACGGACTTCTGTCAAGATCCTCACCTTCCCCTCGTCTAGGTCTTGTTATCCTTCCGTCAGCGTCCCGTGCTATCATGCAGTCGTCCCCCACAAAACGTTCTGCTTCCTTGTCTCAAAACCCCATACGTGGTCCATCCTCCTCGCTTCCGCGTCTCATGCGTTCGGTGACAACCGCACCGCCTGGCCTAGGAACAGATGACTCGTCACATGAGACCTCAACGCTCTTGGGGCTGCGTGGCCCGCCCAAAAAGCGTCATCAACCGCCATCGCCATTATCATCTCAATCACACTCTTCTCAAGGACCATCGCCCGCGAGCTCACGCGGGTCAACGGAAATGCTGCCCCGCAAACTCACTGGATCTCGCCTCGTCACACCAAACCGTCATGTGTTTACCTATGCTCCGGGAAAACCTCGTTTGGCGGACCCGCCTCCCGCCCTTTTGCCACCCATGTGCGACGAGGTTTCGCCATCCCAGAACTCGCCTCGTTCTGCGGCAGATAGCACACGCTACCCCAATTCTCAGCCCAGCCTTGAGTTCGGTGGTCCATTGGAGGTGAACAAACGACGACGACCTCACCTCTTCTCCAACCGCAGACGCAGTATGAGTGTCGAAGATGCACGATTGTCCCCCACATCGGGCTCGTTATTCCCGATGAGACCTTCGTCATCGCAGTCCGGCAGACCTACCATGGAGTGGCTTGGACCAAGGACGGTGAAAGCGTTTGCTGCGGCTGGGCTCCTCGACGGTGACAGAGATGGATCCAACTTGCATCCATCTGGAGCTGGTAGATATGCCTCACTGCGAGCTCACAGCGAACGAGAAGAGCGCTTCGCTCCTTCTAGAGCGGCATTTTCTGAGGCCGCGTCGACATCTTCTTGGGCACGTAGCGGTAGCGTGTCTCGTGGGATGACACCCTCGGAATGTGGTCTCACATGGGGTAGTCCAACATGTTCGGTCCCTCGCACGACCTTTTCGGGGTCGACCGCGCCGACTTCAGTATCTGCCACGTCTTCATCTCAGCAGGCTGCGATGCAGCTGATGAAGGAGAAGCACGACCTGGAAACGGAGGCGCTGCTCTCTGCACTGTCCGATTCACAGCGGACGACCAAGACACTTCGGGAAGAGAATCTCCAGCTGCGGGATCGCATTCGGGAACTCGAGGACCAACTGGACGAGATGCGGACTCAAATGCACAGGCTTGCTTCTGGTGTGTTGCCGCCACCACCGCGTGCACCGCCTTCAAGGTCGTATTCGAGGTCTCCTAATGATCGGTCGTTACGGTTGCCTTCTCCAATGGCAACTGCTCGCCGACCGGCTGCCCAGCGCCTCCCCCTCCCACATACGAACGGGTTCGCTATATCTGTCGAGAACCCGAGCCCCCAGTCGTCGCGGGCGGCATCACCGTTCCGTGGCGAGTCGCCGGCGCCGGTGGCCGTGGTGGCTCCACGTCCCCGTCGGCGTCGCGCAAGCACAACCTCATCAGTGTTTCCGAACTTGCCGCAGAACATGTCGTTGCTTATGCTCGAAGAAAGTATGCACGATCGAACTGGATTTTCTTCTATCCCACCATCTCCGCCCTCGCCAATGCGCAGTATTCCACATATCAATGGATCTGGTGGTGGTGGGCATGAACACATCACGTATCCTCATGTCATCCCGTCTACAAGCAACATTTCACCCACGATTGCTAGCTTTTCGATGACGGAGATCCCAGGATCCCCGTCGAGCCTCCAACTCCGCCCTGAACACGAGTTACATCTCGGAGACATGGTTAGTCCAAGCCTTTATGCTATGAGCGATGAAGAATTATGATATCTATGGCCTCTTTTCGTTGCCTTTTTCGCCTTTGATGTCGTCCTTTGGTTTTTCTTGGCTTTGGTGCTTCATTTCGCGCCTTGTTACGTTTCGTTGGTTCATCGTGTCCTTTCATGCCTGTCCCTCCCCTCCCATTCTTTCGTCTTTCGATCTCTGCTGCGAAAATCCTTCTTTTGTTCTTAGTATATACCATCCTCGCTCTTCTCTAACTCGCCCTATTTCGTGTAGCTTATACCCTAGGCTCCGTGCCTTTTTTGCGCTAGATGTACATTATCAGCTATTTCAAAGCAAAAGAACGCTGTCTATTCCGGAAAACTTTAGTATACCGTAGTATAGTTAAGCAACTACGACACGCTTACCATGTACCAGACGATCGCACTTAGATGGCAAGAAAACAAAGTTCATGAGGTGAATCATTGAATCAAGAAGTTGCCGACTCGGGCCGCCCGGCATGTGGGGACAACCTTAGCGGAGTGCAATCGGAATGTGTTTTAAACCTTTCTGACTTTCAATCTCCCGGCGGTGGCGATGCACCCCAAACTGATGGCACGCACGTGTTACACGCATCACGTGATACTCATTGTAGTTGACGTAGTGGGCGTTGTTGGTCGTGTAGCTGTTGCGTGTTCTCCTGCCAGCTGGTTGCTGGCGTGTTCTGTTTCTGTCCTTGGTCATTGATGTCCTCCTCCTCCTCCCGCTGGAAACCGCCCATTTTCGTATACAAGAATACTCTCCCACCCTCCCTTTCGTTTGTAATTGCAGAACCCCAACAGACACGTTCGCAAGCCTCCGTTGTCGACAGCCTACCCAACATTCTACGTAGAGCCATGCCACCTAATCAGGAACCTTTACCATCTAATCCTACTCCGACCCACGAGGAATCAATGACACCCATTGGTGACGGGACTATCGAATTACCCCCTCTCAAGGTTGGGGACCCGAACGTGTCCAACCAGCCAATGCCAGGTGCGATCATGCCTCTCTTCAGGCATGTCACTTAGCTGATGAATTGGGCCAAGGCCATCAAACACCAGCCACATCGCCAACCCCTTCCCCGGAACACGTTGCTACAACTCCTCATGGGCATCCATCCTCACCCCCTGTTGTGCCTCCAACCACACTACCGGATGTTTCTGCACACGATTCTGCACCGCCCCGTGCCTTGTCGAATAAGCGTTCGTGGTTCAGTGCTTTCTTTCGGCCCGGTGACAAGGAGACCGCTACTACTATTACTGAGATCAAGCCTGAGGTTGAAGCGGAGTCTGCACCGCAACCACCCGTTCATATCCGCACAGAGCCGTCAGAAACTAGCCCTCAACATTCTGTCATTGAAACGAAAGTGGCAGGATCTCGTGCTGCAGCTGGAAACTCCCATAACCATCAGGCTCCAATTAACCACTCTGGGTCACTAGTTACACGTTCCATATCGAATGGGTCCGTACGCGAAGAGCAACCGGTTTCTCAGTCGCCGCCGAAGCCTCTATCACTCCATTCTCCGTTACCTCAGATTCGGGATGGCGCGACTCCCACCGTTGCTCCTAACGCCGGGACAAGCATGTTTGCTTTGAACTTTCCCTTGTTGATCAAGTCAAGACCTCCACCTGAGACCGTAGTCGCTTCGCCCCCTCGGGGAGATCCACCTCCCAGTCTTTCTGATCCACCTCCGGTCATGACGCAAGGTGAGGTCCTTGTTATGTTGTAATACATTTCGGAATTCATTATCGGCCGGTGGTTAGATTCCGCCCTCAATGCAGTTTCGGCAAATGTAACAGAGCCAAGTCGTACGAGCTCCACGTCTACCGTACATGTTTCGGATTGCGGTGATCTTTGCCAGCCAGGCGCAGCAGCCGATGTTCGCACGAACATGTGGTGGACATATCTAGGTTGGAATACGAATTCCTCTGGCGCCCAAAATAGCACAGAGTCGCAATCAATGGACGCCGATATATCTTCGGCGGTACAGCCACCCACTTCCGATCCGACTAGCTGCTCACAGCCATACCCGTCTTCCGCCATTCCCGCAACACCACAGCCGGAATGCGAGGTGAAGGCTCGGGTGGATTCAAGTTCAGATGTCAGTGTGAAACGTTCGCAAGTCGGCGACGCAAACCCGCTTTCCGCCCAGGACGCAGATGTGGAAAGGCTCGCATACGGTCCCACATGGTACGCACCCTGGTCTTGGTACCAGTCTCCATCATCAGCCACTGGGCCCACGGGTACCGTTGCCCCGGATATGAATTCGGGCTCTCAACAAGAACCGTCTCGACAAATTCAGGCAGGGTCGAAGGCTGAAGAGAAACCACCCGCCGAAGAACACGAGGCTCAACAAGTATCCCCCGCTCCACAGGATCCATCCGCAGTTCCATCAGTCGATATTAGCAATCCAATTCAATCCGCCATCTCAGCGAATCCAACAGGGTGGATGTCATTTTTTACCGCAAAGGCAATCGCAATGAAATCCATAACGTATGAGAAGGACGACGGAAAGATGGAAGTCATGGAAATAGATGACGAGGCGGCAGCTGAGCCTAATTCTGTCTCCTCATCAACGCCAACGGCGACCCAACCTTCGCCGACGCAGGTCACAAGGCCGCCCATGCGGGCACAACCTCGCACGGATATTGCGTCTTCTTCATCTCCGCCACTCAAGAAATCGAACGATAAGCGGATTCCTACACCTCATGCGGTAACCAAGCCAGAAACCGTTGCGAATGACTCGTTGCAACGGCAGCCTTCGCCTTCGCCATCCAAAAAATCAGGCGTAAAGACCCCAACATCGCCGCCATCGCCCAACCTTGTCCTTCCCACCTGGAACGACACGTTTCATACGTTGCCGAGGTCGGCAGTACCTCGCGAGCCCCCATCTGTCCTCTCAAAGACGCTTCAATATGTCAGCGGGGTTTTATTTTCTCGCGATGAAGCACCTTTGGACAAGGGTAAAGGTAAAACAAAGGAAACTGTTTATTCACCGTACGATAAAGCTCTCCCACGAACGTGGGATGTGCTTGGTAGGGGAGAAGCCGTGGACGTACTCAGAGATTGTAAGAGAGTGGTGGTCATCGGGGTCCATGGATGGTTTCCCGGTAGGTCTCTGCCCTGGATTGGATTTGTAAGTGGTAACATCTTGCCCATGGGGAACCGCTTCAAGGTGCCGTTTTGCGTACATTGGCCGGTGAGGTTAGTGCGACCGCAGCATCCCGTACGTACTCGAACTTAATTTGTTGCTCAGCCCACAGGGACGAGTTCCAAGTTTGTCAGTGGAATCGTAGAAGCCCTGGACATGTTCCAGGAGGAACACAAGGTGAAGTTTGAGAAAGTCACCAAGATACCCCTGGAAGGCGAAGGGACTATTAACCGCCGCGTTGAGAGGTATGTCTTGCCTTGTCTTGATGCGCCATTTGCCGCCTTGATAAGCCGTCCTAACCAGATTGTACCAAAATTTGATTGGTAATAAAGAATGGATGGATGATCTTCATGACGCCGATGCTATTTTTATCGCGACACACTCGCAAGGATCGGTGGTCTCGACGCACCTTTTGGACCGTCTCATCGCTGATCGACATATTCGAACTGCTCTTAATGCCGATGCATCTCTTCCTGCAGTTTCTGAATCGATCCCATCGGTGCGGCCCCCACAGCGCATATGTTGCCTGACGCTCTGCGGGATCCATCTTGGGCCGTTGCGGTACTTGAGCACAAGTTCCTTGGTACAGCCGTACATCCAGGTACGTTATGCAACGTACTATGGTGATTTTTCAAGCTCATGGTTACATCCCCAGTATTTTGAATCCACTGCCGCGAGAGAATTATTTGAATTCCAGGTGCGATTTCTCGTGATTCAGGGGCATGTGTGTCAGTTTGTCTGAGTATCTCTTTGCTGGTCAGAACACAGAAAGTGCGATCTCTCGGGACTACGTAAGAGCGCTCCGGAACGTCTTGAATAACGGGGTATGTGTCCTGCTAGTACCTTTCTATGTTCGCCACCCACTAAAAATTAATTTATCACCTAGATCAAGATGGTCTACATCGCATCGCTCAACGACCAGGTCGTAGGGCTGTACTCTGGACTATTCACATCTGTATCCCATCCCCTGATTTTACGTGCGCTATACATTGACGGTGACGCGTACCAGTGCGTACTAAAAATGATTTGACAGCCATGATTAGCTAATCCTTCCTGACATAGCCCCTCCGATTTTCTCTCAAACTTGCTCGTTCTACTTCTGCGCATCCGAAACGCAGGACTGTCGGATGGTGGGCTCCTGACACACCTGTCAGAAGTCACCGCGGGATCGTTGAATGGCATCGGACATTCCACCCCTTATGAGGAACGTGCCACATACTCGTAAGTGATTTCCAAACTTCTATAATCCGGCACTTTTTCATATAATGCCACAGCCTAGCCGTAAATTACCTGTTCCTCACAGACAGTGGTTCAGGAGCACAGGTTGAGTTTGTAGAGGAACCTTTTAATGCTTTGGCTGAGCGGAATGACTACGAAGTGCGTGTTGGGTTCCGTGTGACTCGGTGGAGGTCGACTCATACGATGAGCAGATTCCATGGGCGCTGCGCGATCTCATCGCAGATGACAGGGTCATCGGTCTCTTCTCCGACGAAATCGTGGGATTACGAGATGCCTTTCGGGATTGGCATCCGAAAACGAGTATCCTGCGAGACGTGAAGAGAAAGTTGCAGCCCATCCAACGACTCTCGTCTACCTTGATGGCTTCCCACGTTAGCAGACTATGAGGAACTCTAAACCCTATCCGGCTCTTTTCCATCACATCGGACTATAGGCATTACCAATACATACATACACCATATCCGCATTCGTTTATGGGATTCCCTCGGCAAGCAATGCATTTCAGGCTCCTTTGCCTTGCGACCTACACATCCATCATCCATTCATCCATCATTCATCATATGAGCTGTACTTTGATTCACTATGACATTTGTGGCAATAATTATTCCTTTCCGAATCGTTTGATGTATCCATCCACACTTCACCATGTTGGTATGTGGCAGAGTGTGCATATGGATCAAGTTGGTCACATGCAGGCGACCACACGGAACTAGACCCTTCAGATTTCTTGATGATCACAGACCCTGATGGGTGTTTGATTGTGCAAAAGTCCAGGATGTGATTCAAGAAAAAAAAGATGTGTCTTGTGGTCGTCTACCAGTACAGTTGTTCCGAATCTCGATCCTACATCGCTAGCGGTACTCCGCACCACAGTCACCCATCGTAGTGATCATGTGGCGGCCGTTGGACTCCGCAAGAACCGCCTCAATCGCATTCCTGTCCTCATCTGTCAACGTAATATCAAAGACACGCTGATTATCATCCGGATGTTCCGAGACACCCAATCGAGCACCTAGAGGAACCGACACGAGGACCGAGTGAGTCAACCAGAAAAAAAGGATCATGATTGGATTTTTTCGTCACCTATGATCACAGCGCCCACAAATGGATGATCAAGAACCCAGCGTGTGGCGATGTTGGCGATGCTTGCTCCGCCGTGGCGATCGCCCACATCACGAAGCACTGCCAGCAGGGTCTGGAAGAGGGTCCAGTTTCCCCATGCCTTCACAATGACATCGAGATACTAAACGAGGAAACACGTATGAAGAAGCGTGGATTTATTTTGAAAAAGGAAATGTGCAAGCAGAAATGGGAATGAGGGGGAGAGGGAAATTAGTAAATTCCCACTGGCAGTGAATGATGAGATGGGAGGGCGTGTGTTTCACTTGCCTTGCGTTGAGACGGTGTCAAGTCGCCAGCGTAGAGATCTGGTTCTGGTTGATCAAGCCATTTGTCGGCTAAGAAGCCGCCGCACTACGAATAATGTAAATGTATCAGCCGATCCGACGTCGCATCGGATATGACTCACGAGAGTGCCGTATGTTAGAAGTTTCATATTGTGTCGCTCACATACATCCGCCATGCCGTGCAAGGGCCTCGTATCGATCAAGGAAAACTTCGTTCCAGTGATATGAGTCTCATACGTCGAGTTTCAGGGTGCTGTCTCACCTGTACTTGATTCGAGACGATGAATCCGGGGCCAAGCTGGGTGCAGATCTCATCTGTACGGATTGCGTCAAAGTTACATAACCCCACTGCGGAGATCATTCCCTCATTTTGGAGATCTTGAAGGATTTGAAGAGCTGTCAGATAGCCTTTATCGGAGTAATCTTGCCAATGAAACTGAAACGATGACGAGAGAGATGAATCACATTAATGGAAGAATGAGAAGGAAAGCCGGTATGACTCTCACCTGCAGTAAATCGACAGACTGGCTACGCATACGCTTCATGCGCTCCCGGACCGCGGATTCCACGACTGGACGTGTTGGATCAGTGGGTCGGAAGACACACCACTTGGTGGCGCCAACAACAGGCATGCTTGACGGTAACGATTCTCTGAATTGCCCCTGGTGGTGGGTTAAATCACATGAATCAAGTCAACTGAGGGATATGACCTACAAAGAGAATTTCCGCACTTCCATAGTGATCGGCTGCAAATAATTTGAGCGGTCAGAGATCGATGGTCAAAGACGATCGGATCTTACCCTGCAGAGATCAGTGACAGCAATAAGAAATGTGATGTGAGAAGAGAAACCGGGGGGAATCGGGTACCGCGTACCATGTCTGGCAGCAACGGCAATTAGTCAATGTGGAAGGACCCTGGCAGACGCCCGCACCAAATGCATTGTAGCCAAGCTCGGCATGACGAGACATCCCCTGACGAATTCTTGACGCAGGCGCGCTCCCCCAGGCGTTGCTGGAGAGTTGCCATAGACCAACCCATATTCTCGGCGCAACAAAGGGACCAAGAACAAATGTTTCTCTTGAGGAGACAGATGACCGTGACTGCGACATAGTGGGTAGTGGGGAGAGCAAGAGAGTCCTCAAACTCGAGAGAAATATGCAGGTTTGAGAGGCACTTATAACGGATTTTGATCAAACTCCGTCCCAAATGAAGTCTGCAGAAAGGGCGCTTAAGCGTTTGTTCATGAGGAACAACGGATGGCGGCAGTGGCAGCTAGTCTCGCAGTTGCCAATGAGCACAGGTTCATCCAGGCTCAGACTCAGGCTCAGTTTGAAATGTGCCTGCATCAACCTGGAGAATAATGACATCCGCTCGGTGAACAGTAAACTGACCGTTAGACATGCATGTGTAAGATGGAGTCGGATCTGTGTGCCACCGGCAATGCTGTCCAACTTGAAGTGGTTTGATGCAGGTGTGACGATCCCACAACGTTATTGCCTGGAAATAGATTCTAGACCAGAAATTCCTCCTGACAAGGAAGACAGGGTTCTGACTGATATCCGAAGCCGAACTGGCAGCATGCAGCGCTGGTGTTAAATAAATCAGGCCCGGGCGGCGCGATCCCTTCTTATAAGCCCGCACTCCGAGGATTCAACCCACAGGATCTCCAAGATGCCCGCAGTAACTTCCCACCCTCAACTCGATACTACTAGCGGCAAGGCCTTGGGACATGTGTACGTCGCTACCCTCCCGTACTCACATTCAAGCCTAATTCATGATATTCCTTCAGCAATCTCATGGTACGCCCCTCTCTTGCTCACTTATCCACACCGGTACATGTAGGCTGCTACAGGTCGACACTCTGATTGCCAATGCTACGATCGAGGAGTAAGTATCTTTTTCGATACTCGAACAGCTTTGGCATACGAACTCATGTCGACACCGATAGTCTCCGCGCTATCACAAGGACCCTGCTCGCAACTGGCACACCCAACCTCGCCGCATCGTTCACAGCGGCCGCTCGTTATCGACTTCGACAAACCAACGCAAAACGAATAGCCTACACCAACGGACTGTTTGCTACTGGACTGGATGGTATCCATGCTGTTCCTACTCCTGAGCTAGATAAGGTCCTCGCTCGTGCCCGCGCGCTTTACGGGGCCGGGATGGGATTCACCGGTCTTGGGTTGCTCTCATCGGTGGTGACGGCGACAATTGGCCTGAGATGGGAAAAACAGGGATCGATGGCGGACGTGCTGGCAGTTATCGATACGGATATCTGTCAAGCCATGCAGGTGGGGCACATTGACAGTCCATCCACAGGTATTGAATTTGCTTATCCACATCACCAGAGCTGCAAAGAAGAACTTGAAGGCGGACGTGTGAATGACCTTGGCACCGCACGGGATACGATAGGCAAACTGTGGGCCGGTGTGGAGGAAAGTTCCAGAGATGTCGAGATTTGGGGCGGAGAATTTCCGTTTGATAGAACAGCCAATAGCATTGAGTGCTGGCGAATTTGATGCATGATGTACGTTAGTAGTAATACCTATCAAAATCAGAAGGTCGCCGTTTTCTGATATCGATCCCATACAGTATCAGTGGCGCTCGGCGCGCATATTATGGCCGCTTCAAAAGCCTGATAGCATGTTCGTGGGGACGCATCCGGGAACTAAACAAGACAGCGGTAACGAAAAGGAATGATCCGTCGAATTGAAACTGAGACTAACAAGTGGACGGTTGACAGCAATACAGTGACAACCGTCTGATGACCGGAAACGTTGACTGGCGGCCGATCAGCGGGTGAGCCATCTTGTACAATGTCTTTGTTCACCGAGGCCGATATCGCGGGGCGATTAGGTTGAATGTTCAAAGCGAAAACGTTCCGAACAAGATCCGACTGTTAATTTCTGAGTGTACTAGACCGACAAGATCCGACTGGTTCGAACTTTGTTGGGCTCGGGTCGGGGAATCTTCACCGGTGTGATCTATCTCGTGATCCACTACCACGAATACCACTTTCAAGGGCGACACAACTCTGACTTGACAGCCGTTAAGACCAGCACAGCCCCAGTACTGCGCAGCCAGGTCAGCAGGACATATATTTCAAGTTTAACTTGATCATTCAGCACAGCGATCTTCCCTCAGCACAAGCCTATCCATTGCCATCGCGGTGTGAGTTTTGCGTACATTTTCTCGTGGATTTTGACATCAGAAGTTAATTCCTCGGCCCTGCGCGTTCTGCTTGGGAACGTTCAGCGGTCGAGTCACCGCGCCTCAGTCATAATGCCGACTCCGCATCGGCCTCCCGAACCAATCTAAACTCCGTCGTCCATCAGTCACATCATTCCGGTTCATTTTCGTGCGCAATATTCTTTGATCCAACCACTCTCTTCATGCCTCGGTAAGCGTATCACTGGCCGAATGGCTATAGACCGATGCCGTTCGTCAGCATGGACAACGTGGGTATGCCAGAGCCCCATAGGTATCTGGGTGTATTAAGTGTGTACTACATTTTCTGTGAGACTGACTCGACGAGCTCGTTGTGGGTCTCAAAGATAGTCCGCGTGGGCCGTGTTAACTTTGGATTGTCACTCCCAGCTTTGGCTATTATTATTCAGTCGACACATGCTTTACTTCGCCTCAGCACATGTTGACCTACCATCCCTTCTCCCATCCTCGTCGACGTAGCGGCTTATGGGGTCCACGAGAACCTCGATGCTTGAGCCCACCCTCGATGGTGTCGAGTCCAAGGAACCATTTAGCAAGGATGCCACTGACCAGTACCTCGTCACCCTGGAGCGCGAAGATGATCCCCAGTGCATGTCTACCTTCAGGCGCTGGGTTGCCGTCCTTGTCATCAGTTCGGCTTCACTTTGTGCTACGTGTGCATCCTCTGTGGTTTGTGTTTAGTAAGCTTGTCGAGCCGATTGCATTGATAACTTTATCAGGCTGCCTTTGCGGAAACGGGGTCTTCTCAAACATTCCATGTACCGCAGGAAGTGACGATTGTTTCTATTAGCCTGTATGTCACTGGGCTTGGTATAGGCCCTCTTCTTGTTGGTCCCTTGTCAGAGATGTACGGTACGCCAATATGCCCGTATTGGAAAGCCTTTCAATGGCTCAGTTGCTTCAAGGCCGAAACATCATATATAGGGTTTCATACATTCTTTTCTTCGTCTTCACTTTTCCGGTGGCATTTGCTCCAGATATCGGTTGGTGATGATCTGACTCCAACACCGTGATGCCCCAATGAAATTATAGGTACATTCCTCTTTTTCAGGTTGATCACTGGTCTGTGTAGTTCTGCATTCCTGAGCGTCGCTGGAGGCAGTGTCAGCGACATGTTTCCGAACTCTGCTGTGGCAAAGTGAGTTTTATATGTTTTGTTGACCCACTTACGCTGATTTCTACAGCCCCATGGCAGTTTACACCATGTAAGTACGATACATTTGTCGAGAGGTCATAGTCATCGGTGAGATAAGGTCGCCCTTCATCGGCCCAGTGGTCGGTCCTCTGATTTCAGGGTATGTACGACAGTATTTTTTCATAACCCATCGTTTTGTGCCTTTTTGACCTCTCCATAGATTCATCAATCAAGTGAGCCCAGCGTAGATCCATGGTGCATTTTCTTAGTCGATCTCCACTCTACCCAGAATTTATACTGGAGATGGACATACTGGTTCATGGCGTGTTGGATATTTGGTGAAACCATTTTACTCTTTCTGGTGCAGCTTAGTGATCTTTGTCGGATCCAGCCCAACTGCTGACAACCATTTCAAATTGTCTTTGTTTAGTTCGTTCCAGAAACATATGCCCCTGTCATATTAAAAGATAAGGCAGCCAGGTAGTTAAGCCGAACTATCGTGGCAGCTATTTATTCAGATCACGTCAGGCTACGCAAGGTCACGGGGAATGTCGGTTATTATGTGCCGTCGGATAAGGTTCAAGGTAGCCTCGCCAGGTCTATTATGATCAGCTGCTACCGACCGTTTCGTACGTTCTAAAAGCTTTACCAACTAAATACTGATTTGATGATCAAGAACTGCTATTGTTTGACCGAATGGCTCTTCTGTTGGATACATGGTACGCAACCTATTCTTGATCAATGCATGAGACATCTGTCAAATCTCGTCGTCAAGGAACGCATTGATTCTGGGTATCCTCTATATCGCTTTTCAGGCGTATCCTGTGATATTTGGAGATACACATCATTTCAACGACCAAATGACTGGTCTCGCGTTTCTTGGAATAGGCGTGGGAATGTTCGCTGCCATCTCTACGCAGCCGTTCTGGAATAAGTACGGCCTTGCCTCTCTTAGAGCCATTGATGTTACTCACGATCCCCTAAGAATTTTCGCCCGCGAAGCCCTTAATCATGATGGCAACCCCCCGCCAGAAGTTCGACTCATCATGGGTCAAGCTGGCGCCATCCTCGTTCCAGTCGGTTCGCCCTCTTCCTTCTCCAAGTTCAACATACGCTTACCCGGTTTTCAGGTCTCTTTTGGCTCGCATTTACCACGTATCCTCAAGTGCACTGGATAGCACCTATTATTGCTTCAGTCCCATTCGGCTCGGGCATATATTTCGTCTTTACGTCGACGTTCACGTATCTAGTAACCGCATACCGTCCGATCGCCGCATCAGCCATGGCGAGCAACAGTGCTTTACGATGTGTATTCGGGGCTACGTTTCCACTGTTTGCGGGTGCCATGTATGACCGCTTGGGCACAGTGGGGGCAACTGCGTTGTTGGCCGGCCTTACAACCATCGTGGCACCGTTACCGTGCGTACCGTTCAACTCGATCCAATCCATGTATCACCCACATGTTTTCTAGCTTCGTATTCTATCGCATCGGCGGGAGGTTGCGGATGAAATCAAAGTTTGCAGTGCATTGAAGGAACGTCGCCCCTGGATTCATTCGTTTAGTATTTTTGCTATAGTCGAACCGTCCATGCAACTTGTTTCGATTTGCGCTTTCAAAGGATACGGTAGTGGACGACTGGGATGTCCACTGGTCCACACTATCATCCTCTTATCCCATACATTGTATAGGCCTAACATGGACGAGAGCAGGGCTCAAGTTTATTTAAGGGTTCGGATGCTTGTTCCAGGTGGAAATTAATTGTTATTTGCCAAAGATACCAACACGGGACATGAGAGATGTAAAGGGAAAGTGTAAAAGTCGGCTTTCAGACTCGGAGGGAAGAACATACAGCACAAAACAGACCATGATCTTCTCGCAGCATAGGGCTGGTGAGACCTGACAGAAATCTCAGGATCTCTGGCGTATGAGATGGCGTTCACGGTCCAGAAAGGTGGACAGTGGCGCCACGGCGCAGCGCCGTGCACAAGCACGAGCCTGAGAGTCGGAGAAATCTACCATCATCGTTGTCGAGGTAACGGCGGACTTTTTTGGGGCACACTTGCACAACGACACATTTCCATGACCCATTTGGAGGTCCAGTAGAGGTACAGATAATAACTGCGCCAGGGTAGGGCGACTTTGTCCCAGACGATCAGGGACTTGAACATCCTCCACGAATGTAACCGTGACCCGTTCGTGACTGGGAAAGGAAATAGTAGAAGTCAATAATGTGCAGAATTTGGAGTTGACATATTTTACAACTCGCCGGAATCGACCCATGGGCCATTTCCCGGACACAACCTCAAACCTGGAGGATCTCCAGTCGAGTATCCTGAGTGTCAAACACTGTGTCATCCGTGGCGTGAATCGGATAGTGCGCAGAACAGCGTGTCACATTCTACATTATGCCTTCCCACATCGAGCTCATTGCGACTCCCTAAGGATAAGTGACAAATCGCTGACACTGACAGCAGGCGCCGTCGACCATAATGTCATGTGGAGAACATGCCCGAGTACCCCATATGCCAGTGGCACGACCAAAATGGATGGGTATCGAACGTGTACATCTTTCCTGGAAACGGGTGCCATTTCAATGTAAAAATAAAGGGCTTGACTCGGAGTTTTTGGCAAAAAGAATCCTCAGACGAGGGCGAGAAGCGAACCGTGACGTCGTGAGTCATGTGATGCAGTATTCTAGACTCATTTCGAGCGGCGAGAGGAAAAAAAATAACATTGACCCATGCTCGTCTTGAAGGTGACCGCTCTCCGCCAGGCCAAGGAATCAAATGGCACGAGCGCAGTACCTGGGCGCGCATTATTCTAGTCCTCGTCCAACTTAGAAGGGTCTCAAGCCTGATAATAGCAACTCACATCAACTAATTATGCACCCGGGCCATGGCCGTATTTTGGGGTGCGGAATGAAAGCTCCAATCCAGAAGTGCCATACTGAGTTGTGTTTGCCAGTGTAGCAAGTTTAGTTCCCTCATCGGCGTTTTCTTAGAAGAAAGTTGTCCACCATAAATATCCGAGTCGTAACTTAACTTGAGAAATTCATTATGTGTTGCTTCGCGTTGTCTCTGATCTTTTAGATTACAGTTGGTATTATGGGCTTCGTATAACGGGTTATAGGACAACCTTCCACTCAAGTTGGTTCAGTTCGGTCTACTAAACATAGTACGTCCGTCTGACTCCGTCATGTGGATTTCTAATACTGAGTTAACTATAGATCGCTCAGCCTCGAATTATTTATGGCACAATTTAAAATCACCATTCAGCGACTCGTGCGACTCGTCGTTCGCGACGATGAAGGTAAGGATCAGCGGAGCGTGCGGAACGGCAAACACTACCCGCCAGCTGGTTTCTCAGTCGCGTCACGCTTGTCCATCTATAGGCGATCACCTACGTCTGGCAGCTTTCCTAGGCTACAAAAGCGCGACCTCACAACTTGAATGAAATGATTCCCAGAGTTGTAAATCTGCGCCATCATGTTACGACTCGCCGTCGTCGCGGTGGCAGCTGCCTTCCTCGCCGTCAACGCTCAGTTCATCGACCTTACCAACACCTCCACCCGTTTTTCGTGCCTTGCCGAGTCCACAGGCGTTCATGTTCCTGGAACCGTTCCTTGCAACCCTTACGAGCCTCTTCAACAACACCTTGCATTTGCCGGCTCGACTGGTATGACTGTTAGCTGGAGCACGCACTCCCAGCTCGATACTCCCCAAGTCTGGTACGGCGAGTCCCCAACTACCCTTACGAATATAGCGACAGGAAACTCGACCACTTATCCCACATCCCGTGTATACGACAACCATGTCAGACTCACGGGACTCAAGCCGAATACGAAATACTAGTACCGTACTTCTTACCAGTTGAGTACTCCATTTCTGTCCATCATAATCGCCTCACCACAGTCGTTGGTAGAAACTGCCCAGGCTGTGCATACCGACCCCTTGACACCTTTATCACTGCCCGTGAAGCGGGTGACGAGACCCCTTTCACTGTCGCAGTCGTCGTCGATCTTGGATTGATGGGTGCTGACGGCCTTAGCACGAAAGTCGGTCCTTACGGAGGTACAACAGACCCGCTCGGCCCCAACGACCTCAACACGATCCAGAGTCTCCTCGAGTACAAGGAGTATGTATTCTTTTAACTGGTCCTTCCCGTCCCCTCGTTCATCCTTTGCGCAGCACTTACGAATTCATTGCTCAATTTGGCGACTTTGCTTATGCGGATTACTTTATCAAGGAGAGTTGGGAAGGCTACTTCGGCAACAACAGCCTTATCCCGAATATGACAAGCGTCATGAATGGCTATAATGTTCTGCTGGAGCAGTTCTATGACCAGATGACGCCCCTCACTAGCTCAAAATCCTACATGGTTGCCGTCGGGAACCATGAGGCAAGTCATACCTTCTTTTTCCATACATACCATGTTCATTTCTTTTCAATAGGCCAACTGTGATGATGGGTAAGCCTTGAATGCATGTGCAGGGCGACTAAAGATTGAACCTAGTATAATCTCAGTGGAACTACGGATACCGTCCACAACATTACTTACACCAGTTCCATATGTGTTCCGGGCCAGACAAACTTCACGGGATATAGTAAGGTTCTGTTGTCGTGTCTCCTTTCTCGTGGACCAATCCCTTTTCGTCCCATAGTTAACCACTTCAGCATGCCCTCTGACGAATCCGGTGGCCTTGGAAATTTCTGGTACTCCTTCGATTACGGCCTCGCCCACTTCATCATTCTCGATACAGAAACTGATCTCCCTGTTGGTATCCAGTCCCCAGATGAAGCTGGGGGCACTGACGACGGCGCAGACAACGGCCCTTTTGGATACCCTAACCAACAATATGATTGGTTTGAGAACGACCTTGCATCTGTGGATCGTGAACAGACACCCTGGGTAATAGTCGGTCTCCACCGGCCATGGTATATTGGCGCCAAGAACTCCTCGGTTTGTTTGGCCTGCCAACAGGCGTTTGAGCCACTGATGGTCAAGTACGGCGTTGACCTTTACATGCAAGGTCATATTCACGTGAGTTTTGCCTTGCATTGGTGTGCTTTGATCGATCTCTTTCTCTTGCATGGACAGGTTTACGAGCGAAATGCCCCGATTGCCAATTGTGCGCGCTTTATCTCCTTGCACTTTATCGTACAATCATCCTACTCTGCCTCCTCGCCTTTGTAGACACTGTTGACCCCGCTGGACTTGACAACCCGACTTCACCCTGGAACATCATCAACGGTGCAGCTGGTCATTACGATGGTCTCAGCAAGCTCAGCTCGATCCCATACTATGCTGTCAAAGCTTTGGACAAGTGCGTTCCTCCTTTCGTGGTTTATGTACTGCAAGGGTGCTAACAAGGATGGACCAATTATAGCACCTATGGCTGGTCTCGCTTGACGTTCCACAACCGAACGCATCTCACCCACGAATTTGTTGCCAGCGCAAATGGAAGTGTGCTTGATACTGCCACACTATACAAGGCGCACAACTTTTCCAGCGAGTATGGGAGCGGGAACTAGACATGGACACGAACGGTTTTACAAGGTCTATAAATAAAGATGGATGACTGAGTGTTATGAGAGGCCTCCGTGTTACTACTGCTTCTTGTGTCTCTGGTTATCCACTGTGTCATCCAGATACTGTTTTTCGAGCCTCGGCCAACTTGAACCCGACCGATCATGTCATACATCAGTATGTAGTTCTGTGGACCAGGTATTCGTAGTATGACAGCCCTGTAAATAGCGCCGCGACGGTGGAGAAATACGACTCCGCAAGCAGGATTGAATTCCATCCAGTCATATGAGTACTCACACCAACTCCGATTCTTCATCTCGGCGATTCTCAAATATTGGGCATTTATTCATATAAAGATGAGTGCTTGATACGACCAAAAACAAGTCCAACAAGTCCAACGGAATACAATCATGGGGACTTCCACGATTTTCTTCGACGCCACATACTGAATAGAACTAGATTAGTTGTCGGACTCAGGAAACAAATTGACTTGCGACGTCACCTTTGCTACACACAACCTTTCTGTTGTTGCTCCCTTACAGCCACCGAGTACTGATTATTCCTTGAGGTGGAACAAGTCGCCCAGTTTCTCCCAAATCTTCTCTCGCACTGTTGGGATCTTCACCTTTAGTCCAGCTATACAGGCAGTACACTGTCTCGCGTCCGCTTCGGAGATAACCGACTTGGATTTCAGAACTGCAAGAGGATCTGCAGATTGTGAACACCTATTGCAAATGTCCTTCCACGCTCCTTCTCCAACCCTGCAGTATTCCTTGAATGGCTGCCAGTCACTCCCAGTGGCTAGTTTTGTATGGGTAAGCTCTCCCAACTCGATACATCCACGTAAGATTTCTGTGAATTCTGCCTTTCCGAGAAGAAGGCAGTGAAAATCATGTGCTGAAAGTAATCCCCATTTTGCGGTACGTTGTGCGGAGCTTGTAATGTGCACAGGTGGGTCTGCACGAGTCTTATCCCAATCATCGAGGATAGAAAGACGCGAAAGATGATAAAAGGCGGCAGGAAGAATGCTTGGGATGTCGAATTGACGGGCAAGTCTGATAGCTGCAGCTGGTTCGGGAAAGTGGTCGTCGATGCGTGTTATGCGGGAATCGTTCACCATGGATCCAATGTCTGTCTCCAGTCTATCCCAATCATTCAACGTTTGAGGCCAGTCAGACTCGATGTGTGCCTGGATCTGCTCGCGTATGCGATCTATCCCATATTTTCTGGACATCTCTAGAATCGGAGCGATGAGCTCAGGATAATGAGGGCTGCGGGGTACCCATGGCAGGGTGCTAAGGGATATCTGATTGGTCGTCATCATTTGGGTGACGGCAGAACACATCACCTCTGGTAATACAGAATCTTGAGGACGGATTCAAGGTGGTCTGCATTATCCGGCATGTGAATGAGTGGCACTCCGTCATAAAGACTATTAGTCGTGAATTCACTTGTACCACTGCCATCAGGCAAGCTGCAGGCGTCAAACAGGTCCATGAAAATCTGGGAGTGACCGGACAGGACCGATTTGTGGACACGAAAAAGCAACCCGCATTCGTCTTGCCGTGCCAGAGCCCAAAGAACAATGTTCCCGTCCCTAAAGTAAAGTGATTTGTGCCTCTCCATCGGTCGATCGCTGTCAGTCATGACTAGTCATGGATGAGTCGGTAGAAAAGTTGGCAACTGCATCGCGTACAAGCCACGAGCTCAGCATGCGCGGAGTTTACTTATGTACTAGTAAATGATCCGATTCGGCAGTCCTGCCGGATGATACGAAACGTAGGCCCAATACACACCCAAGGCTTTGCTCAAATAGAAAACACGCTAGACCGAGGGAGATCATCAGAGACAGACGGCGCCCAATCTGGTGCATCTGACGTCCAAGCCATAGTCTACAAAGAAGAAAAACATACATTATGCTTCAAAACCGGCCATGTATTGCATCACTCACTCCCCATCAAATGATTCACCATCTTGTGCACAACTACACAGATACATTTCCCTTGCGCAAGTGGAAATGGATACTGATGTGCTACTGGTCCTCGTTTATTCGCCTCAGCACAGACACAGCCGTAAGACATGATTACGTACGGATGTAATCGATCACCATAGGACTCAACGTCAGAAACACGGAAATGACGTTCAGACCGCGCGGTTACTACGCTCCCCTTTTCATCCATCTCTGCACTTCAAACTCTCCATACCCATACATGGCTGGCAGGCGACGAAGTCGCCCGTGGAAACACTGGAGTGGGTCAATCCCATTCAACAACGCCTTGGAGCCTTGCAAGATGTCTGGCCGTCCCGAGCTTGGCACACGATGAAAGCTACAGCAAGCACCCCTGAAAATGAAAAATTTCATACATTCGCATCAAGCAAAAACTCACGTGAGCTACATATGAGATGCATGATTCGATCTTCCGACGAAACAATAGTTTTCCTCGTGTTTCGTATCTGAGCCTAGCGTATATGGACATTTCCACATCTAGGACAATATTTGCATCAACATCAGGGGAGTCGAGGCGCGACAGATTCGAAAATGTAGCAATTCTGGCGTTCCCAAATTTCTCTCAGTGTATGTAACACCTGCAAATGGCGGCCGATGATCCGAACCACGAGCCCAATACAAAGTCATCAAATCCAGAAGCCCGCTGGCAACCTTGACGTACTCCACAGGCAGAACAATCGGTGAATTCTCATCCTTGTCTACAGCAACACAGCCATTAACATTCGTCATACCACGGTCATGTTCACCAAAGGCGAATGCACTTACCCAGTACGAGCCCCTGGGTTGCTTTATCGTCTGTTTTCTCTCAAGGGAGGGCGTCTTATGATGAATATTTCGATGCAACATGTTGTGTGCACACGTCCGTAACGTATGTTGGTTGGTCATCGCCTATCAGCATCTCTGACGACCTCCATCGAATCGGTCCTAAGATGAAGAGTGACTTAAATTTGTATGTTTGCATATCCAGTCCCGTCAATCACTCACGAGGCTCTGGCTGCTCGCATGACGGACTCGGATCAGCTTCCGTCTTGATCTCATACTGACTAAAATCAGAGAGCACGCACTGCCCATGCTAGTTGATCAGCACATTAGCCGCCTATCTGAGGACGGTCGACTGGTCGGCCAATATAACATACATATTAGAACCCACACACCTTTGGATCCTCGTGCGTCACTTCACATCCATGCAAATGTACCAACCCCTTTGGCAATCTTGCTCTCAACAGATCCACACGCAACTCCTTTCCAGCCCTAGTTTCCTCTGTATTCGTGTGTTTGAGAGATGTGGCAAATTATCCTACTACAGGATAGTCGACGTGTTCCACAGTGCCACTGCCTGACACCTGCGACAAGACCTTGATGACGACCTTTTGTTACGGGCAACTTTGCGGCACAAGGATAGGTCAGACCGTGGCGTTTCGACACTTCGTAGGAACTGGAAAGTACCCGATCTATTGTGTACTAAAATTTAGTAAAAAAGTAACTGGGGGAGCATCATCGTACCCAGGGTTCCCACGAAACGGTCCCCTTCTGATGACCGATTTAAGTTAAGGACTGAATTGGAAGCACGTGGCCTACCTATACTGTTGGGATGCGAGGAAAGTTTGAGTCCGTCCCTGCAAGGAGATAAGATTCACATTCTAGATGTCAAGTAGGACTGCTCAGATACGTGTACAGCGCAATCTGATGTATTCTGCATTGTAACAGTGAAAAAGGTGAGAACAATCATGGTGAAATGGTCACATTTTTTGGAGAGCCGAATGAGAAAAAAAGACTTGGTCGCTACCGACGTGACTCGTATGACATTGTTGTATAAAGATCCATCATGATGGTCTGTAATCTTTCCCAAAATTGAATGTGCAGTCGATCACAGCAACAATGAGATGCTACGGACCTACGCAATATCTAGGACAGCGATCTGACGAGGCTTGTAGGGGTAGAATGAGGCTTGATAATGACAACACAGCCACCCTCGCATCCCGTTGAACACCAAGTTCTCTTCCGTGTGGTATGCATATGGATTGTCTTCATAATTCCACTCGGCGCGCACCATCTGGCCACACGTGACAGTCCACTGCGATGGATCTAGATACGTATCCTCGATAGCAAACTTGACAACAGGGCAGTTTTGATTCACCTCCCATGGACGTCGAATCCTCTTGAGCGGGTCCCTACCAATGAAGAGACCCCTGATGCAGCCGTTGTGAGACACGTCCGCATGCAGGCAAAACTGTTTGTAATACTCTTGCTGCAGCATGTGCTCGTTCGGAAGATTGAGGGAGTGCCATTTGACAGCAATTGGCGCTGGCGAGGATTGGCCGGTGGGATCACCATGCCCCGAAAACGTCAGGTCGATACAAGTCATCCGAGAGTCATCTGCACTACGGTGCAAGGGATAACATAAAAGTCGTATGCGAGTGATACCGGTGATGGGGTCCACCTGCGACCGTATAGTCTTGAAGTTCATGCTCCGAGCTACACCCTTCATCTTGTTCTTGCACTCATGAGTGAGGCAAAGAGATTGGCTGTTATCTGGCGGGAGTGCGAAGATTCGTATAGTGGTTATTTCATTGTATGTGTACTCTCCAGAGCTTTCGACTGTGATGAGATGTGGATCAATGAATAGTGTATGAGCTGGGACACCCCGAGTCTGGTGTTACCATCGTGTTCAGCTTGTGTGAGTCATCCATGCATATATTGAGCACATACAATACACAATCGATGGAAGATGCGCGTGCGTGTGTCCAGCACCGTGACATTAGTAGTCTTCGTAGGGATATAGATGAATGGCGAGGCTGAGTCTCCGATGTCGAGTTTCGCGCAACTCAAGTCCCTACAAAAGGACGGTAGGTCGATGACGACCGAGTGACAGAGCTCGCCCGTGTCTTGATTCAAGCGGAACTCCATGATTTGCCTGCACAACGGTTCGCGATGAGGCATACGATAGGGTGAACACGAACATACCACTTGCAATGACTTCCTAGTTGATCGGTATTTTTATTAAATTTAACCACCACATACACGTGGCAATGTGTGTCTCGGGATGCGACCGACTCGACATCCCAGGCTTCCACAACCGGTTTTTCGAAATCCCAGAGAACTTGGGGTGGTGGCGTATCAACAGTAGTGAGATGGACGTCTACGTCATGGAGCACAAATCGTTGTGCAGATTGACAGATGACAAGCCACCTCCCAGAAATGAGTTTGAGGGGTGCACATGGCTCGCCGCATTCCATAGTTGCAGCAGATAGCACGGATAGGGGATGCCTGGTCCATGATGTGGCATGTTGCCAGCGTGCGGCTTTGACAACCGTTTGCTCGAGATGAGTGACGGATTCAGTGGGCAATGGGCCGCGCAGACCGGCAAAGGGGCTGCGCTTATACAAACATTTCCAGAGGGCCGTATCATAGGTGATGGCGCGGAGTGACTTTGAAACCTACAAGAAAATGAGCACTACAAATAAGATTTCGAATTCAAAAGACTTGCAGTTCGCCAACGGATGATGTCTTGGGGGTCAGAGTGACAGAGGACCTGAGATATGAGTTCTGTCGGGAAGACGGACTGGGTTATCATGTTGGCTGACATAGGATGCAAACGTTGACCTCAGAGTGAGACAATGCCATTACATAAGTGCCCTTGCTCAGCGACGCCTGCGGGAACCACCAGTTTCTACAGATTTATACGATGTCTAGAACGACAGTCTGACTAGGCTCAGTGGGGTGGTGATAACACAACTGCCCTTGCAGCCCATTAAACACGATGTAAGCATAACTCTTATCCGGATCCACTTCTTCGTCCCATTCTGCAAGCACAATCTTTCCATAAGTAATATTCCACTGTGAAGGATCTAGACAGGTATCATCGACGCTGAACTTGAGGATGTGCTGGTTCTGGTATGACTCCCAAAAATGCTGTTTGTCCCTGTGCACAAATTGGCAGATGAAGAAGCCACTGATGTATCCAGCATGGGATATGTCTGTGAATAGATGAAAACCGCGATAGCGACATAGGCGTAGGTTCTCTCTTGGCAGAGGGATATGGTACAGCTTGGTGATGATTGGTGCCGAAGACATTTCAGCAGCTGACTGATGAACACCAGGTCAATGCATAGGAGCTCGAGTACTCCATGTGTGCCAGCCTGAGTGGAGTAGCTCAGAAGTCGTATATGTGTAACGCCAGCAATGGAGTCCATCCACAGATGCATGGCATTAGCTTTTACACCTCCACTTGAATTTGACAGCTGTGGATAAGGCAAAGGATTGGCAACTCATTCTCACACAGAGCACTGGGGGGAGGATGTGCCAAGACATCTATGGCAGTCTCAGAGTACCCAACTTTGTGGAGAGGTATGAGATGTCTCTGAAATTACCATCCAAATTGGGATGTCCTACATAACGTGTGATCATACATTGAGGTGTACATGTATATACATGAGCCAGATCACATACCAATAGAGGTAGCTTGTAGAAGATATGCACGGATGTGTCAAACACAAAACCACATGGATCAACATGAATAAAGAAGAATGGGGAAGTGGTGCTTCTGGCATCAAGTATTACCATGTCATAGCACATGTGACAGCCAACTTCAGAACTTGGAGGGTCAACAATAGTTGATCCACAGAGTTTGCCCATGTCACCATCAAACTGGAATTCCAAGACTTTCCTGTGTGATGCCACAAAATTCATAATAAGACACATGACCAGGCAGGAATAGACATACCACTGGTATTGGCTCTATGAACCCTCCAGCACTGACAACACATACACAAGATGTGATACCTTTGAGGATACAATCAACTCGGCATCCCAATTATTCACAGCTGGTTCTCCAAGGTCCCAAAGAGCCTGGGGTAGAGGTATATCAACAACAGGAGCAGTGAGATGTACATCTGTATTGTAAAGTACAAGTCATTGGGGAGATTGACAGATGATGAGTTAAATTTGGGAAATGAGTGCCAATAGCAGGCTCCTGACTCAAAAGCAAAGTGGATAATACAGAGAGCATACACATGGTCCATGTTTGGACTAACTTGGTGGCTTTGATGAGTGTTTGTTTGAGAGAAGGATGGGTTGGGTGGGAGATAGTCATGGTGGGTGTTACAGCTATATATTTTTCATCCTTTATCTTATCAAGGGAAAACCCGACCTAGACACTGTGCTAGACACAGGGGATCTACGGGCCCTTCTAGATTAGTGGGCTTCGCTTTCAGCCTTCACATTTCGCCCCACTGATCACCCACATGTATTTAATACATCGTGATCATCACAGACCTCACACCAGTCACCCCATCACTGTGATGTGATCCCTTATCTTTAATTACCGTTGACACCTTCCATTCTACCCACCCGCAGCAGATCAATGGCTGGATACCTCATGTACTTATTAATCTTTGCTACAGGCCAACTCCTCATGTTGATCATGTTGGGCCTAGGGGATGGACTTATGTAGATATGTATCTAGATTGGTACACAACATGTATCTACATGAAGAATAGTATATAAAGCGAGACTGGATGAAGCTCAGTCTCCAGTCTAGTTCTCTTGTCCTCTGCCTATAAAGCACCTTTAAGATAGTTCCTCCTCTCAATGTCTAAGTGCCTTGGTGATTGCCTACAAAGTTTGTAGTCACAACAGATAACATCTCAAGAGCCACTATGAGGACCTGAAAAATGAGATCTCCTGGAAATGTCATATGCATTGGGCTCAGAGTCAGAGCATCATGTTGAAGAGCTGTGAGCTAAGTGAACATTTCATTCAAGTTGTTTGGCAAACAATCTGAGAGTCATCTTTAAGTTCCCAGGCCTAGGACTGGATATGAACTCTATGTGGAATCATGTCATTGAACTATGCTATAGGTGCACAGAATAAATATATGGGTGATGGAGAGTGAAAGTGGGCAAAGCATATAGCACTTTCGACCCCAAACAGCAGTGGGTGTAGTGACTACTCTCTACGATCTTTGTAGTGAGGGAGCTGAACTAGATAACCTATCTGTTAAGGAGCGAGACAGATAATCTGATCAGTCAAAGGTGACGGATAAGATGAGATGGGGAGCGTAATGATGAACTCTCGAAGTTGCTCTGAATATTCGGGTGAATAGGGAGAGGCGACCTTGCTATGACGTTACGTTCACAAGTGGATCCGACTTGGGCAAGAGAATAGGAGGTAAACAGGTGGAACAACTTAGGGAAGTATCCCCAAGTGTTCCCTGTATTTATACACTATGATACAAGTGGAGATACAAAGTTCTAAGCCAGCTGGGTAGAGGGTAAGGTAAAGGGTATGATGTAATGGTGGAGTAGGGCAGTGTACATGCTGGCTAAGGTGTGTTATATATGAAAGGAATGGAAGAGTGATAGTGAAGGGATAGGTCTAGAGCAAGGGGATTAAAGTAATGCGTATGAGGTGAGGCGCCTAGACCAGTGATGTCATGATGACATCATATCTTATCTAATCGGAAGTAAAGGTAGGGGAATAGCGAAAGGAGTGATCTTAGATAAGATCATGGACTGATAAGATTAGATAATGCGAAAAATGTGAAAAAGTCAGTTTCACGAAATCAATTCGTAACAGTGGGGGTCAGGCATAAGCTGTGAGGGTGGGTGGGAACACCTCACAGGGAGCTCAGATCCCATCAGCTGACATGCTTGAGATCCTAGGATGGAGAAATGGCTGTGAGGTGCTTCAAATGGGGTTTGAGGCCTGGGTGTGGTGGGTGAGTGTAATGGAAGGTGTTGCGACTACAATCATTGTAGGCAATCACCAAAAATCTAGGCGTCGAGTGGATGTACTTTAAGATGCTTTGTAGGCAGTGGAACAGGAGAACTAGACTGAGGTCTTAGCCTCGTCCAGTCCTGCTTTATATACTATGCTACTGTAGATACATGTTGTGTATCAATCTAGATATGTATCTACATAAGTCCATCCCCTAGGCCCAACATGATCGACATGAGGAGTCGGCCTGTAGTTGTTACAGCTATGTATTTTTCATCTTTACTTAGTGCATAACTTAGCGCATAATGGACACTTCTTTATCTTATCAAGGGAAAACCCGACCTAGACACTGTGCTAGACACAGGGGATCTACGGGCCCTTCTAGATCAGTGGGCTTTGCCTTCAGCTCTTCACTTTCGCCCCACTGATCACACACACATATTTAATCACCGTGATCATCACAGACCTCACATCAATCACCTCGTCACTGTGATGTGATCCCTTATCTTTAATTACCATTGACACCTTCCATTCTACCCACCCGCAGCAGATCAACGGCTGGATACCTCATGTATATATTAATCTCCGTTACAGGCCGATACCTCATGTCGATCATGTTGGGCCTAGGGGATGGACTTATGTAGATACATATCTAGATTGGTACACAACATGTATCTACACATAGAATAGTATATAAAGCGAAACTGGATGGAGCTCAGTCTCCAGTCTAGTTCTCTTGTCTCCTGCCTACAAAGCATCTCTCATAAGATAGTCCCTCCACTCGACGTTTAGGATAGTGATTGCCTGCAAAGAACTTGTAGTCGCAACACTAGAACTAGACTGTCTATAACCTTTCACCCTTTCACTATCACCAGACAACAAACGCGTCTAGTCTCCCACTTCGCTACCCATCAACTCCAGCAAGTGAGCGCGTTTCTCGAGGCTACTAGGATACGCTAAAGACGAAGCTATCTAGTGCCTATTTCATTTCACCAATCTCTTCTCCCCTTCGCAGCCTACACCCCTCAGGTTAACCCGCAGAACCCCTGGGAACCCGTAGACGCACCACCCGTAGCAGTAGCAGAACCCATAGTAGTTAAAGAGGAGTCTAGGGAGAACTCGCTAGCTAGAGCGAGCACAGAGAGTGAGAAAGATCCAAACGATTGGCCAGAACCAGCAACCACAGAAGAAGAGTTTTGGAGGATTCTAGAACAGGATCTTCAACCCGAAAGTTTTGGTAACGGCGCAGAAGTCGACGTGATCGCCACCGATCTAAGATTCACAGGGGACACCTATTATTGGAACCCCACGCCCTCTTATCACACCCTAAGCCCGGCAACAGATCTCGCCTCGCTTAGAAACCCCACCACCCCAATCCCTGACGTAATAAGGCCAGACCCCTTTGCTTGGCCAACAGAACAACGTGACGTTCGCCTAAACGCAACCCTAGGAGCAGCACAGGCAGAGAGAGACATAAGCATCGCTAGAAGGCGATATAGAGAAACCTCAGAGCAAGAAGAAGAAGACAGAGACATAGCCCCTCGCGCTAAGAGGCAGCGTAGAGAATACCCACAAACGATCAGGAGGAACGATCGTTACAGTCGAATACAGTTAAGGGTTCAGCAGAAAAAGAGCTACAAGTACTAGTCATCCATTACACCAATAACAATGTCTTTCCTTCCCATCTCAGCTACCGATCTCCGCACCACTTTCGCAGACACAGGCGCAAATCATTTAGAAGCCATTGCGCAATTCGCGCAAACACAAGATAACAGATACGATCATCTTAGCAACGAAATAACACAGCTAAAGAATGCAGTAACGCGGATTGAACAAATGATTCAGGCATTAACTGGGCAACCAAGGCCACCTACAAGACAACCAACCCCAAGTGGATCAGGGGCAACGCAAACTAAAACAACTTTCAACACATCACGAAAGGTAGAAGTCTTTGCAGATCCAGGAGACTTTGATGGTTCATTCGCCAAATTCGATGAATGGTGGGCGAAGATCCAATCCTGGATATTAATAAATCAGCATGCGATAGCACCACAAAGCGGTGATGCAATTTTAGCAGTCCTATCCCGACTAAAAGGACCAAGGGCAGGACCCTTCGCACAACTAAGATTGCAAAGGCTCTTCACAAATCAAGGATATAGTTGGGCAGATCTCGAAGGGGAATTAAGAGATCTCTTTAGAGGAAGTAACGTTAAAGACAGAGCCGTAAAAAAGATAAATGAAATGAAACAAGGAAACACGCAACCAATAGATGACTTCCTTGTCAAATGGTATGCCGAATACGAAAAGGCCGAATTAGGAGATCCACATGGAGTGTACCTCTTGGAACAAAACGTCAAGAGATATATCATGGATTATATCTGGAAGAACGGCCTAAGAAAAACTACAGTCAACGAAACAATGGAAACCCTGAGATCTGTAGGACACCATCTCGAAAGCTTAGACCTTATCAGGGGACGAACTCAATTTAGGTTTGGATCCAAGCCAAGTAAAGATCCAAATGATATGGACATCAGCGCGGCCCAGAAAGGGGCCAAATCATGCTACAACTGTGGCGAAACAGGGCATTTCGCTAAACAATGCAAGAAGCCCAGCACGAAATGTGACCTTTGCGGATGGTCAAATGGCCACAAGAAAGATTGCCGACGCAGGCAAGTAAGGAATACGTCCTCGGATGACGCTAAAAGCACCGAACACATCTATACACCCGGCACACAAGCCGAAAAAGGAAAAGGACGTGACCCCACGGCAGCAATAAGGGGCATGTCATTCGAAGAAGCAAGGGCGTTCTTCAGGGACGTCGAAGATACCAAAAACAAGAAGTCGGCAAAAGGCAGAGCCTAGATTCAGGAACTGGGTCTAATCTAGGCGAAGGTAAGCGTAAGCAGGTACACTTCCCAATGGACAATCGTTTCTCTAGTTTACATGTTTACGATACGGAAGCAGCGCCTTCCACTATTATATCTACTTCTTTACCGATAGAGGAGTCCTCTCAGAGGCTCGGCCGGGGCGTTACACCGGTGCTTAATTCCTCTTCTAAGAAAACTAACCCTTCGATCTCCCCTGCAGATCAAATCCCAGAGGAAGGAATCTTTTGTAGAACACTCAAAATTGATAATGAACTAAAAATGAAGATAAAGGTAAAACCGAAAAACACTGATCAAGATTTCATTTCAGTATCAGCACTCCTGGACTCTGGCGCAAATTGCGTCTTTGTAGATAATGTATTCGCCATGCAATACGCGCTCCCTCTTAGGCAACTCGCACAACCTCTCACTGTCTATAATGTAGATGGCACTCAGAACGAAGCAGGCAAAATCACGCACGTCGCATCTCTCCTGCTAGATTATAAAGGACATCGAGAGATAGTTGAAGCAGAAGTCACCAGCCTGGGAAAGAATCAGATGGTGATCAGCTACTCCTGGTTAAAGAAACATAACCCAGACGTCGATTGGAAAACTAGGGAAATAAAATTAAGAAGTTGTGGAAAAGAATGTTGGGAGCTTAGAGATAAAAGTGTCTATCTCAGGCTATTGGAGAAAGAAGAGCAGGAAGCTCAATATAAAGTATATGAAAAGATAAAAACACTAGAAAAGGAACAAAACAGAAAACAAGAACGAAATATTAGGATAGGTCAAGCAGTGGATGAAACACTTAAGTCCCTTATGGATCAAAAGAAATCCGCTGCAGAACTTGTGCCAGAATGCTATCATGAGTACTTGAAAGTATTCGAAGAGAAGGCATCCACCAGAATGCCCACACGAAAATCCTGGGATCATGCTATAGACCTTAAAGAAGATTTCCAGCCAAAGAAAGGAAGGCTTATACCCCTGAGCGCGGACGAACAGAAGGAAGTATCAGACTGGCTAGAAGACCAGTCATCTGTTACGATTCGCTGCAGGGTCTACTCTTTTTCTCTACTTAGTCTTGTGAACTGACACTTGTCTCTTTTCTCACGCTTACTTCTCCGTTTCCACGTCGTTCTATGACATTCTACATACCTTGTAAGCGTGCTTATCCTTCACCACGCAGGTACTCCTTCTCCTTCTGATCTTCTCACGCCGTATGCGCTGGCCCTTACGTTTCCTTCTCATGCGTGGTTTTGCTATTGGCTTCTGCTCTTCTCACGCCGCTCTCCACGCCGGCCCCTAACCATGTGACGCGTCACCGTCACACCGTCCTCTTCACTATATAAACCCTTCAACAGGGCACTCCATCTCTTTTCTTTAACCTAGTTCTACCTACGGCTATCGCCTAGTTAGCTCTAGCAATTCTACGTGTCTTCGTTCTACACTTGAGTGAACGCTTCTCGCATCAACGCTCCCCGCGTCCATGCATGTCTTACCCCGAACCCTTGACCCTACTGTCTGTGTGACGTAGGTAACCTTCGACTTCCTCGCACCTTGCTTGGTAGACTCAGACTCGGCAACCCCATGGCCGACCCTTTGGACGGGTATTCTCAACCGTCACCCCACGACTCCCTAGTCCTAGGCTTAGTAGGTCTACGCGCGACCATACCCAAGGGTTATGCGTAACATCATCTAAAGGATACATCAGACCTTCTAAATCTCCTCAAACGTCACCAGTCTTCTTCTTACCAAAGAAAGATGGACGAAAACGCATGGTCCAAGACTACCACTATCTAAACTCGCAGACAGTGCAAAACAACTACCCCCTCCCTCTCATTTCGCAACTCGTAGATCGATTGAAAGGAGCTAAGTTATTCACAACATTGGATCTCAGATGGGGATACAACAATGTACGCATCAAAGAAGGCGACGAATGGAAAGCAGCCTTCGTCACGCATAAAGGGACCTTCGAACCCTTGGTCATGTTCTTCGGGCTGTGCAACTCTCCAGCCACCTTCCAAACCATGATGAATGAATTATTCGCAGATATGGAGGATGTTGTGGTGGTCTACATTGATGACGTCATGATATTTACCAAAACAGACAACGAACAGGAACATGCAGAAATCGTTAAGAAAGTATTAAAGCGTCTAGAAGAAAATGACCTCTTTGCCAAACCAGAGAAGTGTCATTTCTTTAAGAAAGAAGTCGATTATTTAGGGATGGTCGTAGGACAAGACGGGATCAAGATGGATCGCAAAAAGGTTGATGCCATCTTAGACTGGCCAGCATCTACCAATGTGAAGGGGGTGCGAAGCTTTCTCGGTCTTGCCAACTACTATCGTCGATTCATTGAAGGATACGCGCAAATCGCCAGACCTCTGAACGACCTCCTAAAGAAAGATGCCCCCTGGAAATGGGAATCGGCACAGCAAAATGCTTTCAATAAGTTAAAAGAACGATTCACCACTGCCCCTATTCTTGCCTATCCAGACATTGATTGTCAATTCCGATTAGAAACAGATGCTTCTGACTATGCAACAGGAGCAGTCCTATCTATATTAAAAGAAGACAAATGGCATCCAGTAGCGTTCAGCTCACACTCAATGTCACCAGAAGAAAGGAATTATCCTATTGCCAATAAGGAGATGTTGAGCATCATCAGGGCGTTAGAACAGTGGCATCACTATCTAGAAGGAACAGAGCATCCATTCGAAGTATGGAATGATCATGCAAACCTCCAGTACTTTATGAAAGCACAAGATCTGTCTAGAAGACAAGCCCGATGGGCGCAATATCTATCCAGATTTAATTATACCTTCGTATACAAACCAGGGTCGTCCAACACAAAAGCAGACGCTCTCTCTAGAAGAGAAGATCACGCGCAAGGAATGGAAGACGATAACAGAGGTATAACTATGATCTCCCCGGAGCGGATAAGGACAACATCATCCAAAGTCGCAATCTACGATGAAGGGGCACAGCTACATCAAGACATATTTAAACAAACATGTCTCTTGACGGAGACAGAAGTACAGAAACTATGTAAAGAACATAAAGTGTGTGAAGAAGAAAATGGACTTCTTTACCAAGAAGGAAACCGGTTATACGTTCCGGCCAAAAACGGAGATAACGAAGATCTAAGAATCAAGACCCTTAAATTATGTCACGACTCGCCTATGGCAGGTCACCCCGGAAATGAAAAGACTATTGATCTAGTCTTACGTCACTATTGGTGGCCTGGTGTCACAACTCAAA
Source organism: Pulveroboletus aff. annulatus (assembly GCA_038094595.1). NCBI lineage: Eukaryota > Fungi > Basidiomycota > Agaricomycetes > Boletales > Boletaceae > Pulveroboletus > Pulveroboletus aff. annulatus. Next base: position 33,484 of record JBBPTX010000315.1, read on the forward strand.
TCAAAGATTATGTATCTCGTTGCGATCGATGCGCACGAATGAAGCCCTCCAACCAGCACAGTTCTGGTTTATTACAACCCTTAGAAGTCCCTAGCGGACCCTGGCAAGACATATCTGCTGATTTTGTCACCGATCTGCCAGAAAGCAATGGATCAGACAGCATTCTCGTAGCTGTAGATCGCTTCTCGAAGGAAGTGGTGCTTATCCCTTGTCGCAAGACGACGTCCGCCATTGAGACAGCAAGTCTCTACCTTCACCATATCTTCAAGCACCACGGAATCCCCTTATCTATAGTGTCCGGTAGAGGACCACAGTTCGCTTCGCAAGTCATGGCAGAGCTATGCAAGAAGCTTAATATAAAACAACGCTTATCTGCTGCACATCACCCTCAGACGGATGGTCAAACAGAAAGGATGATCAGGGATGTGCAGCAATACCTAAGAATATTCTGCGCAGAGCGCCAAGGCGAATGGGCACAATGGTTACCCATCGCACAATTCAGTTATAATTCTAAGAGGCAAGCCTCAACAAAGAAGTCTCCATTCGAAGTCACTCGTTCCTACACTCCACGCATGGGAATAGAACCCATTACATCATCCTCCAAGGCACCAGCTGCCGATGAATTCCTATCCACTCTACACGATGTGACAGAGCAAACTAAATTAAACCTAGAACAAGCTCAGCTGCGCATGAAGACGCAAGCTGATAAACATAGAAAGGAGACTCCTCCCTATAACGTTGGAGATAAAGTGTGGTTATCCACAGATAACTTAAGGTTGCCGCGTGCAAGTCGCAAGTTAACAGAACGATGGTTAGGGCCATATGACATCATCACACTAGTTGGGAATAATGCAGTGACCCTTCGCTTGCCATCCTCTATGCAAATACATCCAACCGTTAACGTATCACGGGTTAAGCCATATAAAGAAAGGCTTCAGGGACAACCTGTCATCGCTCCCGGCCCTATACAGGTAACCGAGGACCGAGATAACTTATACGAAGTAGAAAGAATCATCGCTAGTAGATTCAAAGGTCGTCGCCTTGAAT
>JBBPTX010000316.1:0-34528 GCA_038094595.1 Pulveroboletus aff. annulatus
ATAAAGGGGTGTCCGTTATGCGCTAAGTAAAGATGAAAAATATATAGCTGTAACACTACCCCCCTTCTAAGGATCAACCTCTAGGCGATCAAAAGGATGTGTCGATGGAAGAGTGAGATCTTCGCGTTCATGAAAGCATCGTACAAATGCTGAATGAGACATATGCAACCTTCTAGGTTCAGAAGGATACTCCCTGTGGAAATCGCCGATGGCATTGAGCGCACCCGGTAGAAGATGATCTTCTGGTTCCCAAGTTCGATCTGTCTCATCATAGCCTAGCCAATGGACCAGGTATTCGAGGCGACGACCTTTGAATCTACTAGTGATGATCCTTTCTACTTCATATAAATTATCTCGGTCCTCAGTTATCTGTATAGGGCCGGGAGCGATGACAGGTTGTCCCTGAAGCCTTTCTTTGTAAGGCTTAACCCATGATACATTAATGGTTGGATGGATTCACATAGAGGATGGCAAACGGAGGGTTATTGCATTATCCCCAACTAGTGTGATGATGTCATATGGCCCTAGTCATCGTTCTGTTAGCTGGCGACTTGCATGCGGCAACCTTAAATTATCTGTGAAGAGCCACACTTTATCTCCAACTTTATAGGGAGGAGTCTCTTTTCTATGTTTGTCAGCCTGTGCCTTCATGCGCAGCTGAGCTTGTTCTAAATTTAATTTAGTTTGCTCCGTCACATCGTGTAGGGTGGATAGGAATTCATCAGCAGCTGGTGCCTTGGAGGAGGATGCAATAGGTTCTATTCCCATGCGCGGAGTGTAAGAGCGAGTGACTTCGAACGGAGATTTCTTGGTTGAGGCTTGCCTCTTAGAGTTATAACTAAACTGTGCAATGGTAACCACTATGCCCATTCACTTTGGCACTCTGTGCAGAATATTCTTAGATACTGCTGCACGTCCCTGATCATCCTTTCTGTTTGACCATCTGTTTGGGGGTGATGAGCAGTAGATAAACATTGTTTTATATTAAGCTTCTTGCATAGCTCTGCCATGACCTGTGAAGTGAACTGTGGTCCTCAATCGGACACTATAGATAAGGGAATTCCGTGGTGCTTGAAGATGTGATGAAGGTAGAGACTTGCCGTCTCAATGGCGGACGTCGTCTTGCGACAAGGGATAAGCACCACTTCCTTTGAGAAGCGATCTACAGCTACTAGAATGCTGTCTGATCCGTTACTTTCTGGCAGATCGGTGACAAAATCAACAGATATGTCCTGTCATGGTCCGCTAGGGACTTCTAAAGGCTGTAATAAACCAAAGCTGTGCTGGTTGGAGGGTTTCATTCGTGCGCATCGATCACAACGAGATACATAGTCTTTGATTTGAGTTGTGATGCCAGGCCACCAATAATGACATAAGACGAATTCGATAGTCTTTTCACTTCCGGGATGACCAGCCATAGGCGAGTCATAACATAATTTAAGGGTTTTGATTCTTAGATCTTTGTTATCTCCGTTTTTGGCCGGAACGTATAACCAGTTTCCTTCTTGGTAAAGAAGCCCATTAGCTTCTTCGCATACTTCGTGTTCTTTACATAACTTCTGTACTTCTGTCTCCATCAAGAGACACGTTTGATTAAATATATCTTGATGTAGCTGTGCCCCTTCATCGTAGATTGCGACTTTGGATGATGTTGTCCTTATCCGCTCCGGGGATATCATAGTTATGCCTTTGTTATCATCCTCTATCCCTTGTGCGTGATCTTCTCTTCTAGAGAGAGCATCTGCTTTTGCATTGGATGATCCTGGTTTGTATACAAAGGCATAATTGAATCTGGACAAATATTGCGCCCATCTAGCTTGTCTTCTAGATAAGTCTTGCACTTTCATGAAATACTGGAGGTTTGCGTAATCATTCCATACTTCGAATGGATGCTATGTTCCTTCTAGATAATGATGCCATTGTTCTAATGCCCTGATAATGCTCAACATCTCCTTATCAGCTATAGGATAATTTCTTTCTTCGGGTGACATTGAATGTCAACTAAACGCCACTGGATGCCATTTGTCTTCTTTTAATATAGATAGCACTGCTCCCGTTGCATAATCAGAGGCGTCTGTTTCTAGTCGGAATTGACAGTCAATGTCTGGATAGGCAAGAATAGGAGCTGTGGTGAATCGTTCTTTTAATTTATCAAAAGCGTCCTGCTATGGAGAATCTCATTTCCAAGGGATGTCTTTCTTTAGAAGATCATTTAAAGGTCTAGCGACTTGCGCATATCCTTCTATGAAGCGACGATAGTAGTTGGCAAGACCAAGAAAGCTTCATACTCCTTTTACATTGAAGGGTGCTGGCCAATCTAAGATGGCGTCAACTTTCTTGTGATCCATCTTGATCCTGTCTTGTCCCACGACCATTCCTAAATAATCGACTTCTTTCTTGAAGAAGTGACACTTCTCTGGCTTGGCGAAGAGGTCGTTTTCTTCTAGACACTTTAGTACTCTTTTAATGATTTCTGCGTGCTCTCGTTCATCGTCTGTTTTGGTAAATATCATAACGTCGTCGATGTAGACTACCATGACATCTTCTATATCGGCAAATAGTTTGTTCATCATGGTTTGGAACGTAGCAGGAGAGTTGCACAATCCGAAGAACATAACCAGAGGTTCAAAAGTCCCTTTATGTGTGACAAAAGCTGCTTTCCATTCATCACCTTCTTTTATGCGTACATTGTTGTATCCCCATCTGAGATCCAATGTGGTAAATAGCTTGGTTCCTTTCAATCGATCTACAAGTTGTGAAATGAGAGGAAGAGGATAATTGTTTCACACTGTTTGCGAGTTTAGATAGTGATAATCTTGTACTATGCGCTTTCGTCCATCTTTCTTTGGTACGAAGAAGACTGGCGATGTTTGAGGAGATTTAGAAGGTCTAATGTACCCTTTAGATGACTGATCTTCTAGCCAGTCTGATACTTCCTTCTGTTCATCTGTGCTTAGGGGAATGAGTTTTCCTTTCTTCGGCTGGAAATCTTTTTTAAGATCTATGGCGTGATCCCAAGATTTTCGTGTAGGCATTCTGGTTGAAGCCTTTTCTTCAAATACTTTTAAATGCTCGTGATAGCATTCTGGTACCAATTCTGCGGCAGACTTCTTTTGATCCATAAGAGACTTAAGCTCTTTGTCCACCGCTTGTTCTATTCTGATCTTTCTTTCTCGTTTTTCGTTTTGTTTCTTTTCTAATGTTTTTATTGTTTCATAGACTTTGTATTGAGCTTCCTGCTCTTCTTTCTGTAATAGTCTGAGATAGACGCTTTTATCTCTAAGCTCCCAACATTCTCTTCTGCAACTTCTTAATTTGATTTCCCTAGTCTTTCAATTAGTGTCTGGGTTGTGTTTCTTTAACCAAGAGTAGCTGATCACCATTTGATTCTTTCCTAAGCTGGTGACTTCTGCTTCGACTATTTCTCGATGTCCTTTGTAATCTAATAGAAGGGAGGCAACGTGTGTGATCTTGCCTGCTTCGTTCTGTGTACCATCCATGTTATAGACGGTAAGGGGTTATGCGAGTTGCCTAAGAGGGAGAGCATGTTGCATTGCGAATACATTATCTACGAAGACACAATTTGCGCCTGAGTCCAAAAGAGCTGATACTGGGATAAAATCTTGGTCAGTATTTTTAGGTTTTATCTTTATCTTCATTTTTAGTTCATTATCAATTTGAGTGATCTACAAAAGATACCTTCATCTGGGATTTGATCTGCAGGTGAGATTGAAGGGTTAGCTTTTCTTGAAGAGGAATTAAGCACCGGTGTGACGCCCCGGCTAAGCCTCTGAGAGGACTCCTCCATCGGCAAAGAAGTAGAAATGATGGTGAAAGGCGCTGCTTCCGTATCATAAACATGTAAACTAGAAAATCGATTGTCCGTTGGAAAGTGTACCTCACCTTGGCTTAGATCAGGCCCAGTTCCTAGATCTAAGCTCTTCCTTTTCCCGATTTCTTATTTTTGATGTCTTCAACGTCCTGTTACTGTTACAAATTGATTTTGTGCTACTGATATTTTTCTCATTATCTAATCTTATCTTCCCATGATCTTATCTAAGATCATTCCCTTCGCTATTCCCTTACCTTCTTACCTGATTAGATTAGATATGATGTCATCATGACATCACAGATCTAGGTGCCTCACCTCATACGCACTACTTTAATCCCCTTGCTCTAGACCTATACTTTCACTATCACCCTTCCATTCCTTTCATATTTGCCTCACATTAGCCAGCATGTACACTGCCCTACTCCACCATTACATCATACCCTATATCTCTACCCTTCGCCCAGCTGACTTAGAATATTGTATCTCCTACTGTACCATAGTGTATAAATACAGGGAACACTTGGGGATACTTCCCTAAGTTGTTCCACCTGTTTATCTCCTATTCTCTTGCCCAAGAAGATCCAGCCCTTCTTGTGAATGTAACGTCACAGCAAGCCGTCACCTCATCTATCACCCGATATCTGAGCAACTTCGAGAGTTCCCTCCTACGTTCCCTATTCATATTATCCATCTTCCCTCAGACTGATTAAGGCTTCTATCTCCCTCCTTGATTAGATAAAGATCTAGTTCAGTCTCCCTCGCTTCAGATTGCATTGAAGAGAGTAGTCGCTTCAGTTACGATTCGCTCGCAGGATGAACCCTTTTTCTTTTCTTTCGCTAACGGATTAATACCTTTCCATTTCTCACGCTTAACCTCATTCCTTCCATGTCGTTCTACGACATTCTATACATCTTGTAAGCGTGCTTATCCTCCACTGTGCAGGTACCCCTTCTCTTCTGATCTTCTCACACCGCATGCGCCGGCCCTTAACATGTCTTTCTCATGCATGGTTTCGCTATTGGCTTTCTATTTCAAACACCATTTCCCACACTGGCCCTTAATCTTTGTGACACGTAACTATCACACTTTTACTTCGCTATATAAACCCCAACAGGGCCTCTTGCTTCTTCTCCTTAGCTTAGTTCTACCTATGGCTTGTCGCCTAGTTAGCACTAGCAATCCACTTGCCTTTACTCCTTAGTCTTTGTTCTACTATTAAGTGAATGCTTCGCACTCGGCCCCACCGCCCTCGTGTGTCTTAACTCTTGAACCTTTGACCCATTTGCCAAGCTAGGCAACGGTTACCTCTTGACCCGTCAACACCCTTGACGGTACCTTCAACCCAGCATCCCTACGGCTGGTCCTACGTCGTCGTTGACATGAACGACAGATCCTTTCGACCCTGCTAGGTGTTAGTAGGTCTACGCACGACCATATCCACAGCCACACGTAACAAAAGAACTAAGCTACCTCCTCGTTCGGGTACTATCACGTACACTGCCCACCATAGCTTCTCACTGAAACACTCGAACCACTGATCCGCATTGGAACCCTCGAGAACCTCTGCATACCTCGCACTCTGATTCCTCTGACACCCCCGACGATCCCAACCAAGCATATTGGGACGAAGACCCCGACGAGCCTTTATTAGACTCAGACGAAGAACTCGCTACTCGCAACCTTGCCCACAGCTTTTCTGCTTCTGTCCAGATACCTCGCCCTCAGACTTCCCCATCCCCGACACCCAGACGCCAAACCGGCCACATCTTTCCCCTGATCCCTCGTCCTCCATCGCCCACTATGACTACCAAACCCCTTGAACTCCGCATCGGTACCCCAGAAAAGTACGATGGTGACTATAAGACGGCCAAACAGTGGTTTGACTCCATCGCCTTTTACCTCAACGTCAACACTGAGGTATATACCACCGACCCAAAGCACATCACTTTTGCGCTTTCGTATATGATGCGAGGCCCCGCGCTTACGTGGGCAAACACCTTTAGATCATCAAAAATCGCAGCTGATGGCTCGATCTCAATGGGCTCTTGGTCCGATTTCCGTGATGCCTTCATCTTGGCGTTCAAGCACTATGACACCACCGGCAATGCAATTGCCTGGCTCACCACTACTTGCATAACCGCCACCAAGAACGGCGGATACTCTCCCTCGCTCACTGAGTACAATGCTCAGTTCCAGAACCACTGCATGATCGCTGGCATCACTGACAACAACATCCTTATCGGCTATTACTTGGCCACTATCCATGACGTCCTCATGCGCCGTATCCTAGCTATGGAAACGGTCCCCACTACAGTAGAAGCATGGTTAAAGAAGGCTGTCACCTTCCAAACCCACATGGAGCATGCCTGAGAAATCACCACCCGCCACAAGACCCCCGCTTGCCATACATATCACCAATACACCGCCCCTACCCCGACCAAGGACTCCAATGCCATGGACGTAGACGCCATCCACCTTCAGCGACTCACCCCCGCCGAGCGAGAACAATGTTGCAAAGAAGGAAGATGTTTCTGCTGCTGTCAGAAAGGACACCAGGCTACCAACTGCCCTACATTTACTTCAAACACCCCGAAGCCGAAGAAAGTCGTCCAGAAGGTCATAGAAGTGGAAGTCGAGGACGAAGAAGAAGTCCCTCAACTACAAGAGATAGACGATGAAGACGACGATGAAGAACCAAAGGTCTCTCACGTCGCCTTTACCTCCCAGGATTTTTAAAACAGAATGCTGCCTCTATGTCAGTAGTTCCCCCTATTACGTGTGCACCTGTACTTGTATCCACATCCAAGAAGTCAATGCGTATTCCTCTGCAACTCATTGACCCTTCGCACACTATGAAAACCGTCGACACTCATGCCCTCATCGATAGTGGTGCGGACATCAACTGCCTTGATTGGGACTTCGCCCAAAAACACAAGCTTCCTCTCGACAAACTCCTGATACCCATCCCAGTTAATAATGTCAATCAAACCCCCAATGCTAAAGGGGCCATCTGCTACACCGCCTCTCTCTTCACCAACATTGACAGGATCGCTCAGCATATACACTTCCACGTCATGCACTGCGGGTCCGAGAACGTGATTCTCAGAATGCCCTGGCTATGGCTTACAAACCCCTCTATCAACTGGTCGTCGCAGACGATCAACATCCCAGAAACAGTAGACGAATCCGCTTCCCTCTATCATATTCATGTCGCCGACCTCAAGCGACATGATGATGCCCAACCAAAGATACCTCCCTCGAAGCCACCCTACCATGTTATGGTCGAGACCATTCCCGACCACACCCTCTCCACGTTCCTTGATATGCCCAATGGAAACCTTTACGTTCGCCATGCCCTTCATGCCAACTCTTGCCAACGAATCCTCAAATTGGGATCCCAATACCACCAGACACACCCAAAGCTTGTTGCTAAGCTTACCACCGCCACGGAACTAGTGGCAGCCGCCGAGAAGGCCAAGCCAAAAGTTACACTCCCCGATGCCTATAAAAACTTTGCCCCAGTCTTTGCCAAAAAGTCTGCCGACTCCCTTCTGCCCTCCAGACCCTATGATCACGAGATCAATGTCAAAGACTCGTTCACCCCGAAGATCGGCAAACTCTACCCACTCACCCCTGACGAAAAGAAGGCCACTGAAGACTTTCTCAATGAAAATCTCACCGCAGGCAAGATTCGCCCCTTGAACTCCCCTCAAGCATCGCCATTCTTCTTTGTCAAGAAGAAAGATGGTAAACTCCATCCTTGTCAGGACTACCGATACGTCAATGAACATACCATCCGTGACACCTATCCGCTACCCCTGATCTCTGACCTCCTCGATGGACACATGGTCTACTGGTAGGACGTACTGAGTGCGTCAACAAGGGAATGCAGCCAGGCAGGCTGGAGTTCAAACCTTGCAAGGCGAGAATTTCAGTCTCTTAAGACTCTGTCTAAAAACCATCCAACTCTTGGCATAGCACATCGCCTTGAGACTGTTACAGCTTAGTGTTACGCTATATATTTTTCTATATTTTTCATCCTTTACTTTGCGCATATGAACGCTTTCTTTATCTTATCAAGGGAAAACCTGACTTAGACACTGTGCAAGACACAGGGGATCTACGGGCCCTTCTAGATCAGTGGGCTTCACTTTCAGCCTTCACATTTCGCCCCATTGATCATAGCATGTATTTAATCACCGTGATCATCACAGACCTCACATCAGTCACTCCATCACTGTGATGTGATCCCTTATCTTTAATTACCGTTGACACCTTCCATTCTACCCACCCGCAGCAGATCAACGGCTGGTAGCCTCATGAATATACTAATCTCCGTTACAGGCCGACTCCTCATGTCAATCATGTTGGGCCTAGGGGATGGACTTATGTAGATACGTATCTAGATCAATACACAACATGTATCTACACCTAGAATAGTATATAAAGCGAGACAGGACGGAGCTCAGTCTCCAGTCCAGTTCTCTTGATTCTCTCCTACAAGTAGTACCTACGAAATACTTCTCTCGACGCCTAGTATTCAAGTGGTTGCCTGCAAAGACTTGTAGATGCAACAGAGACAGGACACCCTTGGTACGTTACTGCTTGGGTCATGGATTGGAGACCCCAACTCCTGAGCAAGTGGGTATTGGTTAGTCTCTCCTGCTGGGGTTCTACTCCCTGGTAAGGTTGCCATGGGCAGGCATGGTATAAAAGGCAAGGCCTGGTGGGCCCGAAAGCTGAGAAGCTTAGGATAATGGGAAGCCTAGCTGCAAGGCAGGTGAGCCATAGTCTGCACATAAGACTTGGATTAAATTCCTTGAGTTGTGCGTAGGGCTTGAGAGGACAGACGCCCAGGTTGGTCATTGGTACAGCGGTGCTCCGGACTCCCTGACAAGAAACACCGAACCGGCCCTGACACCTGGGTTGAGTCTCGGATAAGGGGACCCACTGTGCATTTAGCTTAAGGTGTAAACATGCTTCGGATTAGGGGCACTGGGAAGGATGTGTCGCCCAGCCACCGATGGTCCTTAGACATGAAACTCAAAGGAGCTCATATTTTCACCAAGTTCGACATACAATGGGGATACAACAACGTACGTATAAAGGATGGGCACCAATGGAAAGGTGCCTTTCTTACTCACAAAGGTCTCTTCAAACCCATGGTAATGTTCTTCGGCATGACTAACTCCCCAGCGACTTTCCAATGTTTCATGAACGACTCCTTCCGCGAGATGATCGCCGAAGGATGGTTAGTTATCTATATGGACGATCTCCTCATCTTCTCCCCAGACAACGCCATCCACACCGAACACACTTGCCGTGTCCTTCAGCGGATGATGGAACTCGACCTCCATCTCAAACTAGAGAAGTGCCAGTTCGCCGTTCCTGAAGTCGAATACCTTGGGATGATTGTCAAGGAAGGACAACTCACTATGGATCCCGTTAAGCTCGATGGGATTGCCAAGTGGCCTACGCCACAGAAAGTCAAAGACGTCCATTCCTTCCTTGGGTTCGCTAATTTCTATAGACGTTTTATCCCTGGGTACTCCAACATCGCCCGACCCCTCATCGACCTCACCAAGAAAACTATGCCCTGGACTTGGGATCTCGCACAGCAGACCGCCTTCGAACAGCTCAAGGAGCTGTTCCTCCGTAAGCCCATCCTTTTTATGCCCGATATCTCCCGACCTTTTGCCATGGCCACCGACACTTCCAAATATGTGTCGGGTGGCATTTTATTACAAACCAATGCGAACGGGGATTGGCACCCCTGTTCTTACTTATCACAATCGTTCTCTTCCTCAGAACACAACTATGACATCCACGACAGGGAGCTCTTGGCTGTTATTCGTGGTTTCAAAGCCTGGAGGCAATACCTCCACGGCTCTCCCTTCCCCGTCAAAGTCTTCTCCGACCACAAGAACTTGACGTACTTCCACCGCCCCCAAGATCTCAACCGACGTCAAGCCCGCTGGCTCCTCGACCTCGCTGACTATGACTATTCGATCACCCACATCCCTGGCACCCAACTCGCCGGCCCCGACGCCCTCTCCCACCGCCCTGACCTTCTACCGTGCGCCGACTCTGATAACGCAGGAGTCACCCTTCTCCCAGACGCCCTCTTTGTCCGTCTCATTGACTCTGCCCTCTCCAACCACATTGCCTCCGCCTCCTCCTCCGATGACCTTGTTCTCCACAAACTCCAGGAGATCGATGGCTCCCTTCCTCCAGCCTTTCGCTCCCGACTCGCCGACTGGCAATACTCCGATGGCATCCTCCAGTATCAGGGACGCGTCTACGTCCCTCCTGACCATGACCTTCGCTACACTGTCATCCAGCGCTCCCATGATCATGACTCAGCAGGCCATCCTGGCTACCTTAAAACCCGGCAACTCGTCACCTCTGAATTCTGGTGGCCCGGTCTCGCCACCTTCGTCCGTTCCTACATTGACGGCTGTGCTGTGTGCCAGCGCAACAAAGCTAACACGCACCCTACATCTCCCCCACTTGTCCCCATCCCATCCTCTTGTTCTCGCCCTTTTCAACAGATCTCTTGCAATCTGATCACCAATCTTCCACTGTCTGGGGGATTCAACTCATTATTGGTCATGGTGGACCACAGCCTTACTAAGAGGGTAATTCTTTGCCCCACGAAGAAATCTATCACTGCAGAAGGCGTAGCAGCGCTCTTTTTCCACAAAGTCTATCTCCGCTTTGGACTCTACGAGAAAGTTATCTCTGATCGTGGTCCACAGTTCACCTCCGCCTTCACCAAAGAACTTGGCAGACTTCTCAACTACGATCTTTCCCTCTCCACCGCCTATCACCCACAGACCGATGGCGAAACAGAACGCATCAACCAGGAAGTCGAGACGTACCTTCGCATCTACTGCAGGGACCACCCTTCTACTTGGTCTGATCATATCTCCCATGCCGAATTTACCCACAATCACCGCCCTCATTCCGTCACTGGCAAGTCCCCGTTTTATCTCATGATGGGATATGAACCCCGTGCCCTTCCTTTGGTGATTGCCGAAACCAACATCCCCACTGTCAAAACCCATCTCAAACAGCTGACTGCCTTATGAGACGAAGCCCTCACATCCCATGAACTTGCGTGACAAGTCATGGCATCCAGGTCTAAGTCGAAGTTCGTACCCTTCAAGAAAGGGCAGCGAGTTTGGCTGGAAGCCAGGAATCTTAAAAGATCTGTCCAAGATCCAAAGTTCGCCGCAAAACGCGAAGGCCCCTTCATTATTACTGATGTCATTTCCCCTGTTTCCTATCACCTCCGACTCCCACAAACATGGAAAATCCACAACACGTTCCACGCTTCTCTGTTATCGCCCTATCGCGAAAACGACGTACACGGCCTGAACTTCCCCACACCGCCCCCAGATCTTGTTGAAGGACAAGAAGAATATGAAATAGAACGTATCATACGGCATCGAGGAATGCTGTCGGCCTGTCAGTACCTAATCCGATGGAAAGGGTACTCTGCCGAGGAGGAATCATGGGAACCTGAGCAGAACTTGAAACATTTGTCGGAGTTACTTGACGATTATAAAAAATGTCACCCCCGCGCCTTTGCTCCCTCATTCGCTCACCCACCATGCCACAGATAAACCCTCTCCACCTTCTCCTCATGGCCATCGAATTCACCAATGTTGACACCCCTGCAGCCGCACCCTCCACCAACCCCAGCACAGTCCGTCTTCCCTCTGCCAACACCGAGAGGGTCTCTCCTACTTGCCCTGCCGCCCCTCAACCTGTCAACTTCACCGCTCTTATTGGTGATGTTCCCCAGTCCCACGTCTCCCCCGTCTCTGGCAGGATCCAATCCTCGCCGTCGTTTACTCCTCTGCCCCATTGGGAATCTTCTCCCGGACCTCCCTCATTCCTAGGTGTTCACTGCCCCCAACTCGTCCATGCACCCAGCTCGGACTCTCTAGTTGCCCACTCTGGGTGGGATTCCCAAGTCCCCCTGGACGTCTCAGCTCACCGCCACACCAACCGACTCCGGGAAAAGCGGTTCACCGATGAGGATTATGTTCGCTTTCATTCACTTATGTCTGATGATCGTCTTCGTGTTCCTATTAGTGTTTATTCTTCCGATGGTTCGCCCATCTTTACCTGGTTTGAAACTGCGATGCAGATCAATCACGTCGCCGCCTTTGTTTCCGGCTCAGGCCTGGTATTCCCTCACACCACCCTTGGCAGGACCATGCAGGACTTTATCTACCACACACGTTACCAGTTGTACTCCCATGCCTTCCAGATGAGCTACGACATTTTCCTCCTTGACGTCGATAACCACTTCAGAGACCTAGCTGCCACTGGTCGAGGACTTGGAAACGAAGTCTTGAGGGATGGATCGCCTATCCATCGGCAAACTCTCAATGACTGGTGCACTGGTCGGAATGGTAGAGACCGCGTCTACCCCGGACACCCCCGCTTCAACCAACGGTGCTTCCAGTGCCACTGCCTCAGACATACCCAGCTATCCTGTCGACAGTACATCTGTACAGGTTGCCATCGGCAAGCACCTGGTCAGTCCGTTGTCCGGGATCCTCTCGCCCCCTTGCCTCTCGCCTCACCTCTTCCCATGCTCAGTCCTCGTCTACGTCCACTCCTCGCTGCCCCCAAGCCACGTTTCGCAACGGACAAATTGTCTGCTGAGCCACCCCTCGCTGCACCTCTCGTCAGTCTTCCTCCTCCTCTCAACAGTCTTACCACCCCGCGCCATCCTCACCTCGCGCCCCTTCCCCTTACGAAGACGGAGATGAGCTAGACAACGTCGGCTACGCCAACATCACCAGCTCCCCAGGACCAGCTTTTAGGGACTTGTAAGGAATCCTCACCGTAGCTTCGGGTTACTAAGGGGGTAATGTTACGATTCGCTCGCAGGACGAACACTTTTTCTTTTCTTTTGCTATTGGACTAATACCTTTCCATTTCTCACACTTAATCTCATTCCTTCCATGTCGTTCTACGACATTCTATACATCTCATAAGCATGCTTATCCTCCACTGCGCAGGTACCCCTTCTCTTCTGATCTTCTCATGCCGCATGCACCGGCCCTTAACATGCCTTTCTCATGCATGGTTTCGCTATTGGCTTTCTATTTCAAACACCGTTTCCCACACCGGCCCTTAATCTTTGTGACACATAACTGTCACACTTTTACTTCGCTATATAAACCCCAACAGGGCCTTTTGCTTCTTCTCCTTAGCTTAGTTCTACCTACGGCTCGTCACCTAGTTAGCACTAGCAATCCACTTGCCTTTACTCCTTAGTCTTCGTTCTACTATTAAGTGAACGCTTCGCACTCGGCCCCACCGCCCTCATGTGTCTTAACTCTTGAACCTTTGACCTGTTTGCCAAGCTAGGCAACAGTTACCTCTTGACCCGTCAACACCCTTGATGGTACCTTCGACCCAGCATCCCTACGGCTGGTCCTACATCGTCGTCTACACGAAAGACAGATCCTTTCGACCCTGCTAGGCATTAGTAGGTCTACGCGCGACCATATCCATGGCCACGCATAACAGAAACTATCCTATTGCAGATAAAGAGATGTTGAGCATCATTAGAGCACTAGAACAATGGCCCACTATCTAGAAGGAACAGAACATCCATTCGAAGTATGGAATGATCACACAAACCTTCAGTACTTTATGAAAGCACAAGATCTCTCAAGGAGACAAGCCAGATGGGCGCAATATCTATCCAGATTTAACTACACCTTTGTATACAAACCAGGATCATCCAACGCCAAAGTAGATGCTCTCTCTAGAAGAGAAGATCATGCACAAGGTATGGAAAATGATAACAAAGGCATAACTATGATATCCCCAGAGTGGATAAGGACAACATCATCCAAAGTCGCAATCTTCGATGAAGGGGCACAGCTACATCAAGACATATTTAATCAAACATGTCTCTTGATGGAGACAGAAGCACAGAAGCTATGTAAAGAGCACAAAGTATGTGAAGAAGTGAACGGGCTTCTTTACCAAGAAGGAAACCGGTTATACATTCCGGCCAAAATTGGAGATAACAAAGATTTACGAATCAAGACTCTTAAATTATGTCATGACTCACCTATGGCAGGTCATCCTGGAAATGAAAAGACTATTGAATTAGTCTTATGTCATTATTGGTGGCCTGGCATCACAACTCAGATCAAAGACTATGTATCTCGTTGTGATCGATGCGCACAAATGAAAACCTCCAACCAGCACAGTTCTGGTTTATTGCAACCTTTAGAAGTCCCTAGTGGACCCTGGCAGGACATATCCGTAGATTTTGTCACCGATCTGCCAGAAAGTAACAGATCAGACAGCATCCTCATAGCTGTAGATCACTTCTTGAAGGAAGTGGTGCTTATCCCTTGTCGCAAGACAACGTCTGCAATTGAGACACCAAGTCTCTACCTTCATCACATCTTCAAGCACCATGGAATTCCCTTATCTATAGTGTCTGATCGAGGACCACAGTTCGCGTCACAAGTCATGACAGAGCTATGCAAGAAGCTTAATATAAAACAACGTTTATCTACTGCACATCATCCACAGACAGATGGTCAAACAGAAAGGATGATCAGAGATGTGCAGCAGTATCTAAGGATATTCTGCACAGAACGCCAAAACGAATCGGCACAATGGTTACCCATTGCGCAGTTTAGCTATATTTCTAAGAGGCAAGCCTCAACAAAGAAGTCTCCATTTGAAGTCACTCGTTCCTACACTCTGCGCATGGGAATAGAACCTATTACATCATCCTCCAAGGCACCAGCTGCCGACGAATTCCTATCCACCCTACATGACGTGACAGAGCAGACTAAATTAAATCTAGAACAAGCTCAGCTGCACATGAAGGCACAAGCTGATAAACATAGAAAAGAGACTCCTCCCTATAACGTTGGAGATAAAGTATGGCTTTCCACAGATAACTTAAGGTTGCTGTGTGCAAGTCGCAAATTAACAGAGCGATGGTTAGGGCCATATGACATCATCACACTAGTTGGGGATAATGCAGTAACCCTCCACTTGCCATCCTCTATGCGAATCCATCCAACCATTAATGTATCATGGGTTAAGCCTTACAAAGAAAGGCTTCAGGGACAACCTGTCATCGCTCCCGGCCCTATACAGATAACCGAGGACCGAGATAATTTATATGAAGTAGAAAGGATCATTGCTAGTAGATTCAAAGGTCGTCGCCTCGAATACCTGGTCCATTGGCTAGGCTATGATGAGTCAGATCGAACTTGGGAACCAGAAGATCATCTTCTACCGGGTGTGCTTGATGCCATCGGCGATTTCCACAGGGAGTATCCTTCTAAACCTAGAAGGTTGCAGATGTCTCATTCAGCATTTGTACGATGCTTTCATGAACGCAAAGATCTCACTCTTCCATCGACACATCCTTTTGATCGCCTAGAGGTTGATCCTTAGAAGGGGGGTAGTGTTACAGCTATATATTTTTCATCTTTACTTAGCGCATAACGGACACCCCTTTATCTTATCAAGGGAAAACCCGACCTAGACACTGTGCTAGACACAGGGGATCTACGGGCCCTTCGAGATCTGTGGGCTACACTTTCATCTCTTCACCTTCACCCCACAGATCATAGCATGTATTTAATAACATCGTGATCATCACAGACCTCACATCAGTTACCCCATCACTGTGATGTGATCCCTTATCATTAATTACTGTTGACATCTTCCATTCCACCTACCCGCAGCAGATCAATGGCTGGTAACCTCGTGTACTTATTAATCTCTGTTACAGGCTGACTCCTCATGTTGATCATGTTGGGCCTAGGGGATGGACTTATGTAGATACGTATCTAGATTGGTACACAACATGTATCTACATGTAGAAATAGTATATAAGGAGAGACTGGACAGAGCTCAGTCTCCAGTCTAGTTCTCTTGATTCTCTCCTACAAGTAATACCTAAGAAACACTCCTCTCGATGCCTAGTATCCAAGTGGTTGTCTGCAAAGACTTGTAGACACAACAGCAACTTTGATTGTGAGCCATGCGAAAGTGTGGAGATTCAGGTTAAGGTCTAAGAGTGTGAAGGTCTAGTTGGTAGCGAAGGTTGATGGCAATGATGAGCTGATCCATGTTACAGCTATATATTTTCATCCTTTACCCTGTGCATATGAATGCTTTCCTTATCTTATCAAAGGAAAAACCTGACCTAGACACTGTGCCAGACATAGGGGATCTACGGGCCCTTCTAGATCAGTGGGCTTCACCTTTAGCTCTTCACCCTTCACCTCACTGATCACAAACATGTATTTAATACATTGTGATCATCACAGACCTCACATCAGTCACCGATGTGATCCCTTATCTTTAATTACCATTGACACCCTCCATTCTATCCACCTGCAGCAGATCAACAGCTGATAAACTCATATATATATATTAATCTCCGACACAGGCCGACTCCTCATGTTGATCATGTTGGGCCTAGGGGATGGACTTATGTAGATACATATCTAGATCAATACACAACATGTACATATCTGCTGCATCAATAGTTTTTGTTGCATCTACAAGTCTTTGCAGGCAACCACTTGGATACTAGGTGTTGAGAGGAGTATTTTTTAAGATACTGTTATGCGTGACCTTTGGTAAGGTCACACGTAGACCTACTAACGTCTAGCAGGGTCAAGGGAGTCGGTTGTTCGTGTATACGACGACACAAGGCCAGCTATGGGGATGCTGGGTCTGAGTACCATCAAGGGTGTTGACGGGTCAAAGGTAACCACTGTCTAGCTTAACAAGCAGGTCAAGGTTTCAAGAGTTCAGAGACACACGAAGGCGAGGAGCCAAGTATGAAGCATTCACTTAATAGTAGAATGAAGACTGGGGAGTAAAGGCAAGTAGATTGCTGGTACTAACTAGGCGACAAGCCATAGGTAGAACTAAGCTGAGGAAGAGAGGTGAAGAGCCCTGTTGAAGGGTTTATATAGTAAAATGGAAGCATGACAGTTATGTGTCACAATGGTTAAGGGCCGGCATGGGAAGCGGCATTAGAAATAGAGAGAACAATAGAGAAACCACATGTGAGAAGGAAATGTTAAGGGCCAGCACATTCAGCATGAGAAGAGCGGAAGGGAAACGAGTATCTGCGCAGTGAGGGATAAGCACACTTACAAGGTGTATGGAATGTTGTGGAACAACATGGAAGAATGTGAGTTAAGCATGAGAAAGTAAACGATTAGTCCGAAAGAGAAAGAAGAGAAAAGTGTTTATCCTGCAAGCAAATTGTAACATTACCCCCTTAGTTACCTGAAGCTACGGCGAGGATTCCTTACAAGTCCCTAAAGGTGAGTCCCAGGGAGCCAGTGATGTTTGCATAGCTGACATCGTCTAATTCATCTCCATCCTCGTAGAGCAAGGGAGTGTGGAGGGAGGAGGGCGCTGGATGGTAGGAGTGTTGGGAGGAGGACGACGACGACTGACAAGAAGTATGGCGGGGTGTGGCTCGACAGACAATTTGTCCATTGTGGAACATGGTTTGGGGGCGGCAAGGCATGGACGTAGAAGAGGATTGGGCGTAAGGAGAGGTGAGGCGAGACACGAGAGGGCGAGAAGTCCCTGGACAACGGGCGAGAGAGTGACCTGGTGCCCATCTGAGGCACCCCATGCAGACATGCTGCTGACAGGATAGCTGGATATGCCTGAGACAATTGCACTGGAAGCACCATTGATTGAAATGAGGGTGTCCAGGATATACACGATCTCTGCCATTACGACCTGTCCACTAGTCATTGAGTGTTTGCCTGTGAATAGGCGATCCATCCCTCAGGACTTCGTTTTCAAGTCCTTGACCCATGGCAGCAAGGTCTTGGAAATGGTTATCGACGTCAAGGAGAAAGATGTCATAACCCATTTGAAAGGCATGAGAATACAACTGGCAGCATGCGTGGTAGATGAAATCCTGCATAGTCCTGCTGAGGGTGGTGTGAGGAAAGATTGGGCCAGAGCCAGAGATGAAGGTGGTGATGTGATTCAGTTGCATCGTGGTTTCAAACCAAGTAAAAATAGGGGAGCCATTGGAAGAATAGACACTAATAGGAACACGAAGGTGATTGTCAGATATAAGTGAATGAAAGCGAACATAATTCTCATCGGTGAAGTGCTCTTCTCAGAGTCGGTTGGTGTGTCTGTGAGCAGAGACGTCCAAAGGGACCTGGGAGTCCCATCCTGAGTGGGCGATAAGGGAGTCCGAGCTAGGTGCGCAGACAAGTCGTGGTTGGTGGATGCCTAAGAACGAGGGAGATCTGGGAGAAGGTTCCCGATAGGGCAGAGGTGTAAAAGTTGGTGAGGATTGAATCCTGCCTGAGATGGGGGAGACATGGGATTGGGGAACATCACTAACAAGAGTGGTGAAGTTGACAGGCTGAGGGGTGGCAGGGCGAGTAGGAGAGACCCTTTCAGGGTCAGTAGTGGGAAGGCGGACGGTGTTGGGGTTCGTAGAGGGTGCAGTAGCAGGGGTGTCGACATGGGTGAATTTGATGGTCATTAGAAGAAGATGGAGTGGGTTTATCTGCGGCATGGTGGGCGAGCGGATGAGAGAGAGAAGGCGTGGGGGTGTCGTCTTTTATAATTGTTGAGTAACTCTGACGAATGTTTCAGGTTCCACTCAGGTTCCCATGATTCTTCTTCTGCAGAGTACCCTTTCCATCGGATCAGGTATTGACAGGCCAACGGCATGCCACGATGTTGTATGATTTGTTCTATTTCGTATTCCTCTTGTCCTTCGACAAGATCCAGGGATGGTGTAGGGAAGTTCAGGCCATGAATGTCATTTTCGCGATAGGGTGATAACAATGAAGTGTGGAACGTGTTGTGAATTTTCCACATTCGTGGGAGTCGGAGTCAATAGGAGACTAGGGAGATGACATTGGAGATAACGAAGGGGCCTTCGCATTTTGTGGTGAACTTCAGATCTTGAATGGACCTTTTAAGGTTCCTGGCCTCCAGCCAAACTCGCTGTCCTTTCTCAAAGGGCACAAACTTGGACTTAGACCTGGATGCCATGACTTGGCATGCAAGTTTATGGGATGCAAGGGCTTCATTGTTACGTGTGACCGTGGGTATTGCCGCGCGTAGACCTATTAATGCCTAGTAGGGTCAAAGGAGTTCGGTCGTTCATGTCGATGACGACGTAGGACCAGCCATGGGGATGCTGGGTCAAGGGTACCATCAAGGATATAGACGGGTCAGAGGTAACCGCTGTCTAGCTTGACTAGCGGGTCAAGGGGGTCGAGGGTGAAGACACATGAAGGCGGGCGGGCCGTAGTGCAAAGCGCTCACTTAATGGTAGAGCGAAGACACAAGGAGTAAGAACGGTGAATTGCTAGTACTAACTAGGTGACAAGCCGTAGATAGAACTAAGCTAAGGAGGAGAGATAAGGGGCCCTGTTGAAGGGTTTATATAGCGAAGTAAAGGCGTGACAGTTACGTGTCACAGTAGTTAAGGGCCGGCGTGGGAAGCGGCGTTAGAAATAGAAGACCAATGGCAAAACCACGCATGAGAAGGAGACGTTAAGGGCCGGCGCATACGGCATGAGAAGAGCAGAAGAAGAAGAGTACCTGCGCAATGGAGGAATAAGCACGCTTACGAGATGTATGGAATGTCGTAGAATGACATGGAAGGAATGAGGTTAAGCGTGAGAAATGGAAAGTATTAGTCTGAAAGAGAAAGTAAAGAAAAAGCGTTCGTCCTGCAAGCGAATCGTAACATACGTTGCCTTGATTAGCTTGAGCTTTTGTTATGTGTGGCCTGGGTAGGGTCGCACGTAGACCTACTATTGACCTGGTGGTCAAGAGTCGAGCATTCAACCATCTGCTGGGGATGGCGGTGGTGGCACAAGGGGGTGCCTGAGAGTTCGAGGGGATGTTCGAGAGTGTCTTCGAACATGCAGAGTTCACTCAAGAGTCGAACTAGGACTCGTAGAGGTGTGGATCAAAGGGAGCTGTGTTGCTTAACCAAGTACAGGGTCAATCCATAGGTAAGCTCAAGCTAAGGGAAAGGCATAAGGCTAGATCAACTGGTATATATAGTGGAAAGTGATGGTGTGACCGTAACGTCACAGGGTCAAGGGTATGGGTTAAGGGCTGGCATGGGAAGCAGCAATAGAATGTGAAAGAATAAGGGAGAATATGATAGAACCCACGCATGAGAGGAAAACGTAATGTGCCGGTGCATGCGGTATGAGAAGGGTGAAACACATGTGCGATAAGGCAACATGAGGGAGATAAGTGCACAAGATCATGTAGGTATGATGACGTACGTGAGAGGTTCCTCAGAGAGCTGAGGGGTAAGGGTAAAGGATTGGCGTGGGCAACCAAGAAGAGTGGAAGTGTGAGCATTCATGCAGGAAGAAGCAAAGAAAGAAGAAGAGGAAAAGAGAGTATGTGCACTTGGCATGGTGAATCGTAACACATGGAGGTAGTTCCCACCACCATAGATGCCTGGTTAAAGAAGGCCGTGACCTTTCAAACCCACATGGAGTATGCTAGAGAAATTGCCACTCGTCACAAGACCCCTTCTCGCCATACGTATCATTAGTATTCCATCCCCACTCCTGCTAAAGACCCAAATGCCATGGATGTCGATGCCATCCGCCTCCGTGACTCACCCCTGCCGAACAGGAACAATGCCGAAAAGAAGGAAGATGTTTCCATTGCCGACAGAAAGGACATTGGGCAATCGCTTGCCCCATGTTCATCTCAAACACCCCAAGGCCGAAGAAAGCTGTCCGGAAGGTCATAGAAGTGGAAGTCAAGGACGAAGAAGAAGTCCCTCGACTACAAGAGATAGACGATGAAGACGACGATGAAGAACCAAAGGTGTCTCACATCGTCTTTACCTCTCAGGATTTTTGAAACAGAATGCTGCCTCAACGTCAGTAGTTCCCTCTATCACGTGTGCGCCTGTACTTGTATCTACATCCAAGAAATTGATGCATATTCCTTTGCAACTCATCAACCCCTCGCACACCATAAAAACCGTCAACACACATGCTCTCATCGACAGCAGGGCAGACATCAACTGCCTTGATTGGGACTTCGCCTGAAAAAATCGACTCCCCCTTGACAAACTCCCAACTCCGATCCCTGTCAACAACATCGATCAAACCCCAAATGCCAAAGGGGCAATCCGTTACACTGCCTCTCTATTTACCAACATAGATGGGATCGCCCAGCATGTGTGCTTCCATGTTATGCATTATGGGTCCGAGAACGTAATTCTCAGAACACCTTGGCTCTGTCTTACAAATCCCATCATTAACTGGTCATCACAGACAATCAATATCGCAGAATCGGTGGATGAGTCCACCTCCCTTTACCACATCCATATCGTCGACTTGAAACAACACAAAAACACCCAACCCCACACACCTTCCCTGAGACCACCTCATCATATCATGGTTGAAACTATTCCCGACCATGCCCTATCCACATTCCTTGATATGCCTGATGGAAACCTCTATGTCCGTCGAGCACTCTATAACAACTCCTGTCAATGGATGCTCAAGTCCAGATCCTGATACCATCAAACCCATCCGAAACTCGTTGCCAAGCTTACCACCACTACTGAACTCATGGCTGCCACTGAGAAGGCTAAGCCAAGAGTTACCCTACCAGATGCCTATAAAGATTTCGCCCCTGTCTTCACCAAAGAGTCTGCCAACTCCCTCCCTCCGTCTCATCCCTACGATCACGAGATCAATGTTGAAGACTCGTTTACTCCGAAGATTGGCAAACTCTATCCACTCACTCCCGATGAAAAGAAAGCCACAGAGGACTTTCTTGACGAAAATCTTGCCACAGGCAAGATCCACCCCTCAAATTCCCCTCAAGTATTATGCGTGGCCGTGGGTATGGTCACGCGTAGACCTACTAAAGCCTAGTAGGGTCAAGAGTTCGGTTGTTCATGTCAACGACAATGTAGGACCAGCCGTGGGGATGCTGGGTCGAAGGAACCGTCGAGGGTGTTTGACGGATTCAGAGGGTAACCGCTGTCTAGCTTGACAGACGGGTCAATGGTTCGAAGTTGAGACACACGAAGGTGGTGGAGCCGAGTGTGAAGCGTTCACTTAATAGTAGAACGAAGACTGAGGAGTAAAGGCAAATGGATTGCTAGTGCTATCTAGGCGATAAACCGTAGGTAGAACTAAGCTAAGGAGAAGAGATGAAAGGCCCTGTTGAAGGGTTTATATAGTGAAATAAAGGCGTGACAGTTACATGTCACAGTAGTTAAGGGCTGGCATGGGAAACGGCGTTAGAAATAGAAGACCAATGGCAAAACCACGCATGAGAAAGAGATGTTAAGGGCCGGCGCATGCGGCGTGAGAAGAGCAGAAGGTGAAGAGTATCTGCGCAGTGGAGGAATAAGCATGCTTACGAGATGTATGGAATGTCGTAGAACATCATGGAAGAAATGAGGTTAAGCGTGAGAAATGGAAAGTATTAGTCCGAAAGAGAAAGTAAAGAAAAAGCGTTCGTCCTGCGAGCCAATCGTAACATCAAGCATCACCGTTCTTCTTTGTTAAGAAAAAGATGGCAAGCTCCACCCCTGCCAAGACTACCGATATCTCAATGAACATACCATTCGTGATGCCTATCCATTACCCCTGATCTTGGACCTTCTCGACAAGCTTAAAGAAGCTTGCTTGTTCACCAAGTTTGACATATAATGGGGATATAACAATGTACGTATCAAAGATGGACACCAATGAAAGGAAGCCTTCCTCACCCACAAGGGACTTTTTGAACCAATGGTAATGTTTTTTGGAATGACTAACTCCCCTGTGACTTTCCAACGATTCATGAACAACTTATTCTATTACGCGTGGCCGTGGATGTGGTCGCGCATAGACCTACTAATGCCTAGTAGGGTCAAGGGGTCAATCATTCGTATATACAACAATGTAGGACCAGCCGTAGGGATGCTGGGTCAAGGTTCTGTCAAAGGTGTAGATGGGTCGAAGAATACTGCTGCCTAGCTTGACTAGCAGGTCGAAGGATCAAGGGTAAAGACACACGAAGGTGGACGAGCCGTAGTGCAAAGCGCTCACTTAATGGTGGAGCGAAGATGCAAGGAATAAGGTAAATGGATTGCTAGTGCTAACTAGGCGACAAGCCATAGGTAGAACTAAGCTAAGGGAAAGATGGAAAAGGGCCCTGTTGAAGGGTTTTTATATGAAAACGGGAGCGTGACGGTTATGCGTCACAACGATCAAGGGCTGGCATGGGAAGGGGTGTTAGAAATAGAAAACCAATGGCGAAACTACGCATGAGAGAGAAATGTTTAAGGGCTAGCACATTCGGCGTGAGAAGATTCAAAGAAAAGGAGTACCTGTGTGGTGAGGGATAAGCATGCTTTATGAGATGTATGGAATGTCGTAGAACGACATGGAAGGAATGAGGTTAAGTGTGAGAAACGAAAAGTATCAGTCCAATATCGTAAGAAGAGAAAAAGTATTCGTCCTGCAAGTGAATCGTAACACATTCTGCAACATGATTGCCGAAGGATGGTTGGTTATCTATATGGACGACCTACTAATCTTCTCCTCCAACAATGAAGTCCACACCGAATGAACCCGTCGCATCCTTCAATGGATGATAGAACTTGATCTCCACCTCAAGCTGGAGAAATGCCAATTTGCCATCCACGAAGTCAAATACCTCAGGATTGTTACGATTCACTCGCTGGGCGAACGCCTTTTCTCTTTTGACATTATCGGACTAATACTTTTCATTTCTCACGCTTAACTTCATTCCTTCCATGTCATTCTATGACATTCCATACATCTTGTAAGTGTGCTTATCCTTCATCGCACAGGTACTCCTTTTCTTCTGCTCTTCTCATGCCGTATGCGCCTTAACATCTCCTTCTCATGCGTGGTTTTGCCATTGGCCTCTCTATTTCTAACGCTGTTTCCCACGCCGGCCCTTCATCTTTGTGACACGTAACTGTCACGCTCCTACTTTACTATATAAACCTTTCAACAAGGTCTCTTCGTCTTTTCTTTAGCTTAGTTCTACCTACGGCTTGTCACCTAGTTAGCACTAGCAATCTACATGCTTTACTCCTTGCATCTTCGCTCTACCATTAAGTGAGCGCTTCACACTACGGCTTGCCCGCCTTCATGTGTCTCTACCCTTGATCCTTTGACCCGCTAGTCAAGCTAGACAGCGGTACCCCTTTGACCCATCGACACCCTTGATGGTATCTTGACCCAGCATCCCCACGGCTGGTTCTACGTCATCGTATACACGAACAACTGATCCCTCGACCCTACTAGGTGTTAGTAGGTCTATGTGCAACTGTGCCCATGGTCATGCATAACAAAAGAACTAAGCTACCTCCTTGATCAGGTACTATCATGTACACTGCCCACCATAGCTTCTCATCGAAACACTCGAACCACTGACCCGCGTTGGAATCCTCGAGAACCTCCGCATACTCTGCACTCTGATTCCCCTGACACCTCCGACGATCCCAACCAAACATATTGAGATGAAGACCCCAACGAGCCTTTATTTGTTACAGCTATATATTTTTACCCCTTACTTTGCGCATACGGATGCTCTCTCTTTATCTTATCAAGGGAAAACCCAACCTAGACACTGTGCCAGACACAGGGGATCTATGGGCCCTTCTAGATCAGTGGGCTTCACTTTCAACCCTTCACCTTTCGCCCCACTGATCACAGCACATATTTAATACATCATGATCATCACAGACCTCACATCAGTCACCTCATCACTGTGATGAGATCCCTTATCTTTAATTACCGTTGACACCTTCCATTCCTCCCACCCGCAGCAGATCAACGGCTGGTAACCTCATGTATATATTAATCTCCATTACAGGCCAACTCCTCATGTCGATCATGTTGGACCCAAGGGATGGACTTATGTAGATATGTATCTAGATCGATACACAACATGTATCTACACATAGAAATAGTATATAAAGTGAGACTGGACAAAGCTCAGTCTCCAGTCTAGTTCTCTTGTCTCCTGCCTACAAAGCATCCCTCAGAAAGTATCCTTCTCGACATCTATAAGATAGTGATTGCCTGCAGATCTTGTAGTCGCAACAGTCAGTAGTTCCTCCTATCACATGTGCGCCTGTTGTTACGATTCGCTGCAGGGACTACTCTTTTTCTTTACTTAATATTGCGAACTGACACTTGTCTCTTTTCCCACGCTCACCTCGCTACCTTCCACGTTGTTCTACGACATTCCACATACCTCGTAAGCGTGTTTATCCCTCACCGCGCAGGTACTCGTTCTCCTTTTAATCTTCGTACGCCGTATGCGCCGGCCCTTATGACTCTTTCACTTGCGTGGTTTCGCTATTGGCTTCTGCTCTTCTCACGCCGTTTCCCACGCCGGCCCTTAACTATGTGACGCGTTACCGTCACACCTTTCTCTTCAGTATATAAACCCTTCAACAGGGCATCTCGTTTCTTTTCTTTAACCTAGTTCTACCTACGGCTATCGCCTAGTTAGCTCTAGCAATTCTACGTGTCTTCGTTCTACACTTGAGTGAACGCTTCACACATCAACGCTCCTCGCGTCCGTGTGTGTCTCACCTAGAACCCTTGATCCTATCGTCAGTGCGACATAGGTTACCTGCGAACTACCTCGTATCTTGCTTGGTAGACTTAGACTCGGCAACCCCACGGCCGACCACTTGGACGGATATTCTCAACCGTCGCCCTTCGATTCCCTCGTCCTAGGCTTCGTAGGTCTACGCGCGACCACACCCAAAGGTCACGCGTAACAGTGGTGGAGGATAAGCATGCTTACGAGATGGATGGAATGTCGTGGAATGACATGGAAGGAACGAGGTTTAAGCGTGAGAAATGGAAAAGTATTAGTCCGATAGCGAAAGAAAAGAAAGAGCGTTTGTCCTGCAAGCGAATCGTAACAGGTCTTGGTAACCTACACCTAGCTTGGTCGTAGAGTCAAGGGGTCGAGGTGAGATATATGAAGGTTGAGGGACTGAGCATGAAGCATTCACTTAATAGTAGAACAATGACTTAAGAGTGGAGATTCAATGATATTCCCAGACTTTAACTAGGTGACAAGCTGTAGGAAGAACTAGATTAAGGAAAAGAAAGGAGCATCCTATTGAAAGGTTTATATATATGTAAAGACCCATTGAGGGCTGGTGTGGGAGATGCCTAAGGGCTGGCATGTGAAACAGCAAAAGTATCATGACCAAGATTTTCACCAAGTCCAACTCTGGTCCTCTTTATACATCTCTGGACTTCATAGACACAAACTCCGTTATTCTTTCCTTTATTAGGGCATCTTACCCTCTTGGACCTTCATGTGATGTTTCTGGTACTTTCCATAACTATGATTCAATTACACTCACATCTGTTATCTTTGTCATTCTATATTACTTACGCTCCTTGTGCCTTGTGCACAGCTCAAGCTTTTCCTATGACCGAACACAACCCAGTCTCTGGTCACTCCTTACTCCATCTTACTCATTCCTTAGTCACTCTCTGTTCCCCTCATTGCCTCACACCTTATGATTTATGGTAGTGCTCTGTTAGTATATAAGTCTACACTTGTACTCCATAGCACTTCAGTATGAATATCAAATAAGTCCTGCCTTCTGGACTTCCCTTTTCTTTCTCTCTCTATTATCTCAGGGACTCCAGTCTATATAAGGATGTGACACATAAGTCCTGCATCAAAGTCCTGACCATCTCCGTTTCCCTCTCTTTGTTCATACTTGCACCTCTGCACCTCTGCACCTACTCCCCTCCATGTAGCCTCAGACCAGTCCAGAGTTCATGGACTTGATAGAAAGAATGTGATTGAACGTGAAAGAATGTCAATGAAGCACATGTGAGAGGGAGATATTAAGGGCTGATGCATATGATGTGAGAAGAGCAAAAGGAAAAAGAGTACCTGCATAGTGAAGGGATAAGTGCACTGACAAGATAAGAGGAATGTCATAGAATGATATGGAAGAATGTGAGCTCAGCATGAGAAGGGAAACTATTAGCCCAATATAGAAAGAAGGGAAAAAAAGTGTACCCTGTAGGCAAATTGTAACATTACCCCCTTAGTAACTCCAAAGCTATGGTGAGGACTTCTTACAATTCCTGAAAAGTGGGTCCCAGGGAGCTGGTAATATTGGCATAACAAACATTGTCTAACTCATCTCTGACTTTGAGAGGGAAGTGTGCATGAGGAGAGGTGGGCATAGGGAGATATGAGTCTCAAGAAAAGAAGGAGGATTGGTGAGAGGAGTAATGAGGAGTGGTTCATTGGATGACTTGCCCATTATGGAATGCAGCTTGGGGTTGGCATGGGGTAGAGGTAGAGGACGAGAGGGTGCATGATGCAGTGATATAAGAGGCGAGGGAGCGAGAGGAGCCAGGGTAGTGAGAGAGTGTGTGATTAGAGGCACATTGGCGGCAACCTATACAAGTATATTGCTGACAAGTTAATTGTGTATGGCCAAGACAATGACATTGAAAATATCTCTGATTAAAATGAGGATGCCCAGGGTATATGCAGTCTTGTCTATTGTGGCCAATCCACTAGTCATTGAGGATTTGCTGATGGATCGGTGATCCATCTCTAAGGACTTTATTGTCAAGTCCTTGACCTGTGGCAGCGAGGTTTTAGAAGTGGTTATCAATGTCAAGGAGAAATGTTTCATATCCCAATTGAAAGGTGAGGGAGTTGAGGTTGTATCACACTTGGTATAAGAATTCATGTATCATCTGGCTGACTGTGATGTGGGGAAAGAAGGGACCAGCAGGGGAGACAAAGGTGGTGATGTGGTTTAACTGCATGGCCATTTCGAAGAGGGTGTAAATAGGAGAATCAAGGGAGAAATAAACACTAATAGAGATGCGAAGATGATCATCAGAGAGTAAGATATGAAAACAGACATAGTTCTTGTTGATGAAGTGGTCTTCACAAAGACAGTTGACATGTTGGTGAGAGGAAACATCTAGGGGCATTTGTGAGTCCCATCCCAACTGAGCTTGAAGGGAGTCTGTGCTTGAGGTGTGGATGAGCTGTGGGCAATGTATGTCTAGGAAAGAGGATGGGCCAGAAGAAGGTTCCCAATTTGGGGGAGGGGTAAATGCTGGAGAAGTCTGGATTCATCCCCAGACAGGGGAGATATAGGATTGGGGAATGTCATCAACAAGAGTGGCAAAGTTGACAGGCTATGGGGTGGTGGGGAGAGTAGGAGAGACCCTCTTGGGGTTGAAAGAGGGGATGGAGACATGAATGGGGTTGGTAGAGGGATGAGTAGCAGAGACATCAATATGGGCAAATTCAATAGCCATTAAGAGTAAATGAAGTGGTTTTATTAGTGTCATGATGGAAGTAAGAGGGCAAGGGGAAAAGTGTAGGGGTTATGTTTTTTTATAATTGACTAGTAACTCTGATGAGTGTTTCAAGTTCCACTCAGATTCCAACGAATCTTCCTTGACAGAGTATCCTTTCCATTGAATTAGGAATTGGCAGGCTGATGGCATACTGTGATGTTTTAATATCTGTTCTATTTTATATTCTTCTTGTCCTTTGACAAGATCTGAAGGCAGTGTGGGAAGTTCAGGCCATGAACATCATTTTTGTGATAGAGTGATAACAATGAAGCATGGAATGTGTTGTGGATTTTCCACATTCGTGGGAGTCAGAGGTGATAGAATACAGAAGATAAGACATCAGTGATAGTAAATGGGCCTTCATATTTAGTGGTGAACTTTGAATCCTATATGGACTGTTTTAAATTTCAGGCTTCCAGCCAGACTTGTTGCCCTTTTTCAAAAGGTACAAATTTTGATTTAGACTGGGATGCCATGACTTGTCATGCAAGTTCATGGGATGCAAGAGCTTTATCTCTTAGAGTGGTCAGCTCTTTGAGATGGGCTTCGACAGTAGGAATCTTAGTTTTGGCAATTACTGAAGGAAGGGCTCAGGGTTCATATCCCATCATGAGATAGAATGGGGATTTGCTGGTGACAGAGTGAGGATGGTGGTTGTGTGTGAATTTGATGTGGGAAATGTGATCAGACCAAGAGGTTGGGTGGTCTTTGCAGTAGGAAGGTTTCGACTTACTAATTGACACATTTAGTTTCTCCATCAGTCTGTGGATGGTATGCCATGGAAAGGGAGAGATCATAGTTTAAGAGGCATTCTAATTCTTTTGTGAAAAAGGAGGTGAATTATGGGCCACAGTTGGAGATGATTTTATTATAAAGGCCAAAGTGGAGGTAGACTTTATGGAAAAAGAGCATAGTGATGCCCTTGGTGATGATTGTTTTCTTAGTGGGGCAAAGAATTACCCTCTTAGTAAGGCCATGGTCCATCACAACCAACAACAAGTCAAATCCCCTGGATAGTGGGAGATTGGTGATCAGATCACACAAGAGTTGCTGGAAGGAGTGGGAGCAGGTGGAATGGATGGGTATGAGGAGGGGAATGGTGGAGTGCATGTTTGCTTTGTTACACTGGTACACAGCACAGCCATCAACAAAGGAGCAAACAAAAGTGGTAAGACCTGGCTATCAAAACTCAGCAGTAACAAGCTGACAGGTTTTTAAGTAACTGGGATGGTCAGCAAATTTGTGGTCATGACAGCATGTGATAATAGTGTGGCAAAGGTCATGGTTGAGAGGGACATAGACACGTCCTTGATACAGTAGAACATCATCGGTGAACTGCCAGTTGGAGAGACAGGAATGGGTGATAGAAGGTAGAGTCCCTTTGATCTCCTGTAATTTGTGGAGGATGAGATCATTGGAGGTGGAGGCAGATGCAATGTGATTGGAGAGGGCAGAGTTGATGAGATGGATGAAGAGGATGTCTGGGAGGAGAATAACCTCCATGTTGTCAGAATCCTCCATTGGTAGGAGATCAGGGCATTGGGACAAGGCATCAGGTCCAGTAAGCTGAGAATCAGGTACATGGGCAATGGTATAGCTATAATCTGTGAGGTCGAGAAGCCAATAGACCTGCTGGTGGTTGAGGTCTTGGAGGTGACAGAAGCAAGTGAGACTCTTGTGATCTGTGAAGACTTTGACAGAGAAGGGAGAGCCGTGGAGATACATAATGTCTCCAGGCTTTGAAACCATAGATAATGGCCAAGAACTCCCAGTCATGAATATCATAGTTTCATTCTATGTCAGAAAAGGACTGAGATAAGTAAGAACAGGGGTGCCAATCCCCATTCACATTAGTTTGGAGGAGAATACCTCTGGACACGTATTTTGAGGCATCAGTAGCCATGGCAAATGGTCAAGAAATGTTAGGCATAAAGAGGACAGGCTTATGGAGGAATAGCTGCTTAAGTTATTCAAAAGCTTCTTGGCATGTGGAAGTCCAAGCCCAAGGCATGGTCTTCTTGGTTAAGTCAATGAGAGGTTGGGCGATGTTTGAATATCTGGGGATAAACTGTCTATAGAAATTAGTGAATCTGAGAAAAGAGCAAATGTCTTTGACTTTTTGTGGTGCAGGCCATTTGGCAATCCTGTCAAGTTTGACAGGGTCCATGGCAAGCTATCCTTCCTTAACTATCATCCTGAAGTATTCAACTTTGAAGGTGGCAAATTGACACTTTTTCAATTTAAGGTGGAGGTTTAGTTCCATCATCCTTTTGAGGATGTGGCGAGTGCATTCAGTGTGAGTGTTGTCATCTGGGGAGAAGATCAGAAGATCATACATATAGATTACTGGCCATCCTTCAATGATCATGTTGTGGAAGGAGTCATTCATGAAGCGTTGGAATGTGGCGGGGGAGTTAGTCATATCAAAAAACATAACCAATGATTTAAAGAGTCCTTTGTAAGTCAAGAAGGCACCTTTCCATTGATGCCTGTCCTTGATATGTATGTTGTTATAACGCCATCATACATCAAACTTGGTAAATGTTTTTGCTCCTCAAAGCTTATTAAGGAGGTCAGTGATAAGGGGAAGTGGATATGTATCTCAGATGGTATGCTCATTGAGGTACCAGTAATCCTAGCAAGAATGAAGCTTGCCATCCTTCTTCTTGACAAAGAAGAAGAGGGATGCTTAAGGGGAATTTGAGGGGTGGATCTTTCTAGCAGTGAGGTTTTTGTCAAGGAAATCTTTAGTGGCCTTTTTTTCCTTCAAGGTGAGCAGGTAGAGTTTGCTGATCTTTGGGGAAAATGAGTCTTTGACATTTATCTTGTGATCATAGAATCTGAAAGGGGGAAGAGAGTCAGTGGATTCTTTGGTGAAGATCAATGTGAATTCTTTATAGGCATCAGGCAAGGTTACTTTTGGCTTGGTCTTCTCAGCAGCTGCGAGTTCTGTGGCAGTGGTAAGCTTGATGACAAGCTTTGGGTGGGTTTGGTGGTATTGGGAACCGGATTTGATAATTCAGTGATAGGTGTGGTTCCATGCTGCTTGCTGAACGTAAAGGTCCTCATTAGGGAGGTTGAGATATGTGGTGAGGGCATGGTCAGGGACTGTTTCAACCAGGGTATGTCATGGGGGTCGAAGAATCTGAGGTGGAGTTCAATGGTATATGGCCTTATGTCATTTCAGGTCTGCTATGTGGATGTGGTAAAGTGAAGCAGATTTGTCTTTGGATTCAGAGATATTGATCATTTGTGATGACTAATCAATGGAAGGGTTAGTGGCTTGAAGCCAGGGTGTTCTGAGAATCATGTTCTTGGATCCACAATACATTACATGAAATCGTACACTCTGGGTGATTCCTTTGATATTGGTGAATAAGATGGCAGTGTAGCAGATAGCTCCCTTGGCATTGGAAGTTTGGTTGACATTGTTAATGGGGATTGATTTTGGAAGTCATTCAAGGAGGAGTCAGTGTTTTCTGGTGAAGTCCCAATTGAGGCAGTTGATATCTGCCCTGCTGTCAATGAATGCATGTGTGTCAATGGTTTTCAGGTACGTGAGGAGTCTATGAGCTGGAGTGGAATGCACATAGATTTCTTTGATGTGGATACAAGTATGGGTGCACATATAAGAGTAGGTGGTACTAACATCAAGGTAGTCAACCTCTTCAAAAATCCTGAATGAGTGTGACTCGAGAAACTTTGAGTTCTTCTTCATTATTGTTGTCTAATTCTATGAGCCAAGGAGGTTCTTCTTCCTTTTTGACTTCCACTTGTATGATCTTCCTAATGGTCTTCTTTGACTTCGGGGTGTCCAGGGTGTTTATCAGGCAACTCCAGGCCATATGGCCTTTCTGGCAGCAGCGGAAGCAGCATCCTTCTTTCATATACTATTTTTGTTCAGCATTGGTGAGCTTTTGGAGTTGAACAGCATTGATGTCCATAGCATTGGGGTCCTTGGCAGGAGTAGGAGCAGAGTACTGGTGATATGTGTGGCAGTGGGGTGTCTTGTGTCATGCCACTATCTTGTGAGCATGATTCATATGGGTTTGGAATGTCACAGCCTTTTTGAGCCAAGACTTGATAGTGGTGGGGACTGCCTTCATGGCTAGAATATGGTGCAGGGCTTTGGGGATCACAGCAGAGTAGTAGCCAATTAAGATGTTGTTGTCTGATATGCTGGTGATGACATACTGGTATTGAAACTGAGCATTGTACTCAGTCAACAAGGAGGAGTAGTCACCATTCTTATTGGTGACCATATGGGTGGTGATAAGCTAGGCAATCATGTTGCTGGTCATGTCATGATGTTTAAATGTGGTTAAAAATGCATCCTGAAAATCTGACCAAGAGCCCATCGAAATCGATCTGTTAGATGCAATCTTTGATGCTCTGAAGGTATTAGCCCATGTTAGTGCAGGGTCCTTGGTCATATAAGAAAGAGCAAATGCAATTTGCTTCAGGTTGGTGGTGTACACCTCAGCATTGACATTGAGGTAGAAGACGATGGAGTCAAACCATTGCTTAGTTGTCTTGTAGTCTCCATCATACTTTTCTGAGGTGCCAATGCAGAGTTCGATGGGTTTCTGAGACATGATAGAGGATGGGGGATAAGGTATTGGTGGGAAGATATGGCTAGTTTGGTGTCTGGGTGTCAGGGATGGTGGGGTTGGTGGTCTTGATATCTGCAATGAGGCAGAAAAGCTGTGGGAAAGATCACAAGTAGTATCTTCTTCATCTGAGTCTAAGATAGGCTCATCTGGGTTGCCTTCTCAATATTCTGGGTGGTCATCAGGGGTGTCTGAGGAGTTGGAGTTCTGGGTATGCAAGGATTCCCTGGGGTTCCAATGTGAGTCTGTGGTTCCAGGGGTTTAGTGAGAAATGATGGACATACTAAAGAGTGTGTGGTGATGGGAAGAAACTAGTTCTTTTGTTACACATGGCCTTGGGTAAAGTCACATGTAGTCCTACTAATATCTAAGGTCTAGTAAAGTCAGTGGGTCCTAGTGTCAGTTGACTGTACTAGACAGCAATAAGAGCAGGCTATGGGGTTGCCTGTTCAAAGTACCATCAAGGGGTTTGATGGGTCTTGATAACCTATGCCTAGCTTGGTCGTAGAGTCAAGGGGTCAAGGCAAGACATGCAAAGGTTGAGGGACTGAGTGTGAAGCATTCATTTAATAGTAGAATGACAACTTAAGAGCAAAGATTTGATGATATTCCCAGACTCTAACTAGGTGACAAGCCATAGGAAGAACTAGGTTAAGGAAAAGAAAGGAGCATCCTATTGAAGGATTTATATATATGTAAAGATCCATTGAGGGCCAGTGTGGGAGACATCTAAGGGCCAATGTGTGAAACAGCGAAAGAATGTCAATGAAGCACATGTGAGAGGGAGACATTAAGGGCCAGCGCATACAGTGTGAAAAGAGCAGAAGGAAAAAGAGTACCTGTGCAGTGAAGGGATAAGTGTGCTGACAAGATAAGGGGAATGTCATAGAATGACATGGAAGAATGTGAGCTCAGTGTGAGAAGGGAAACTATTAGTTTGATATAGAAAGAAAGGAAAAAGAGTGTATCCTGCAGGCAAATTGTAACAGGTTTTGCTGTCTGTTTGGAGGTGTGTCATGACTGAGATTTTATCAAGTTCAACTCCAGTCCTCTCTGTATATCTCTGAACCTTGTAGACATGAACTCTGCTGCTATTTCCTTTATAAGGGCATCTCACCCCCTCAGACCTTCACATGACCTTTCTAGTATCTTCCATGACTACATCTCACTTACACTTACATCCATTTTACCTTTGTCATACTGTCTTACTTACACTCCTTGTGTCTTGTGCATAGCTTCAGCTTTCCCTATGACTGAACATGACTTGGCCTCTGGTCACTCCTCACTTCATCTTACTCATTCCTTAGTAAACTCTTTGTTCCACCTCATCGCCTCCTTTCTACATTTTATGGTAGTGCTCTATTAGTATATAAACCTACACATGTACTCTGTAGCACTTCAGTATAAATATCAAATAAATCCTACCTCCTGGACTTCTTCTCCCTACCTTTTCTCTGTTACCTTAGGGACTCCAGTCTATATAAGAATGTGACACATAAGTCCTGCATTGAAGTTCTGACCACCTCTATCTCCCTTTCCTCATTTGCACTTGCATCTCCACACCTCCACACCTCACACCCCTCCATGTAACCTTGGACTAGTTTGGAGTTCATGGACTTGACAGGATGGTATGCAGTAGAGAGGGAAAGGTCATAGT
>JBBPTX010000317.1:0-34494 GCA_038094595.1 Pulveroboletus aff. annulatus
GTCACGCCTCACGCCTCGCAAATTCACACAGGCCATGTGCATCCGGGGTCCCACCCCGGCAGCTCCCGAGGCGCGACTTTTTTCTTTCTGTTTTCCGCATCCTTTTGCAAACCGCTGTAAACCTGAAGTTATTATCTATACTCCCTGATGCCACTGACACCTCGTGGTCATTCGCGTAACATATCTGTTTCCTCGGTTGGTATATTTCTCTCACACACGCCTATGGATACTTCGGAGTGCCGTTATCGTGCAGTAAAGCTCGATACACCGGCACTATAAGAAGGGGGGCTTATCTACTTCTGGGTGTTTCGAGTGGCAACCAATGGTGACCAAGCTTCGCACTCCTTCCAACACTGCTTCGACGGACTCCAAGGAAGAAAAGGTGGCGCATGTGCAGGAGCACCATGTACATGCGTTGTCGACCAAGGAGCTGGACACGGGCGCACAGATTGTCGCTGGGTTGTCCTCCGAAGTGGATCCCGCCGAGTCTGCACGCATCAGGTTTGCAACAGCCTGTTATGGCATCTCAGTCCCTTGCAGATAACTTTGTGATTATAGGAAGAAGATTGATTATCACATCCTTCCAATAATGTGCAGTGAGTGTGATTGCACTCGAAGTTTTTTAAAAATTTCAACCTAAACCGCTTTTGATGTGTACAGCACTCTACTGGTGAGCAGAGGCACTCCGACGGTTGCCCGTTGGATTGATTTTCTATACAAGGATTCAATTCATGGATAAAACCACGCTGGGGAGCGCTGCAATTCTTGGCATAGAGTGAGAATTTTAATGCATCTGACGCGGATGTTTTTATCTGACAGCTGACCGGTGATAGCCAAGGTGCGCATCTAACAACCAATCAGTAAGCACCTCGTCGTCGCATGAAACACGGGTATATCCGCTCAATTCTCTCTGATACCCTATCGCGTAGATATAACTGGTATGTGTTTGATCTACGCTTGATGGTTGCAGACATGCGTCTGATACGCTGTTTGATTGTTTGTCAGGCTTGGAACGATATTTTATATTAGTTATTTTATGTTTGAATACCCTCAGAACCTCGCATTGCAGCGGTTCCCGGTGGGTAGATGGATGAGGTGGGTATCCGTACCCGTATTTTGACTGCCTATACAATGTATCTGCCGCGCCGTTCGTCGCTCACTTATTTCCTCTAGCCTTAATATCCTCGTCTGGGGCGTCTCGTTGGTCTGTCAAGCCGCTTGCACCAACTTTTCAGAACTGTTGGTGTGCAGGCTTTTTCTGGGCATGTGCGAGGGCTCCATCACTGCCGGGTTCATGATCATCAGCTCTATGTTTTACACGCGCAAAGAGCAGACGTTGCGCGTCGGGTATTGGTGTGCGTACCCCTCGTGATGTCGGTGTCCTTGTCGCTTGTGCTAACATGGGGGATCGTAGTCATGATGAACGGGATAGGCAAGTAACTTGGTTCGGGTCATTGACAACAGGAGTGCTGACGTATGCGCGATACGATAGCCCAAATTATCTCTGGTTTCATCAGTTTCGGGTCACTGCACATTGAGACAAAGGGATTCGCTCCCTGGCAATGGTGAGGGGTTCGGTCATAACTCTATGACGCGGCAAATGCTAACTCGTACGCGAGGCTGATGATCATTACGGGGGGCATTACCCTCACCGTTGCAATTGTCTACTGGTAATGGGTCATTTGTGTCGTATTGGACTTTAGCGGGGTTGAAGAGGATTTTCCACAGGCTTTTCTTCCCGGATTCTCCCACCAATGCATGGTTCCTCACGCCAGATGAACGTGCGATAGCAATTCAACGTCTCAAGGTAGGACACCCACGCAACCACTGCTCTTCGCACATTGACAGACCCCTAGGAAAATCAAACCGGTGTAGAAAACAAACACTTTAAGAAGGAACAGTGTGTACTAATATGTCATCCTTCGTGACGCCCCTCTCACAACGGAACGCAGAATGATAGAAGCCCTCCTCGACCCTAAAACCTGGCTCTTTGCCCTCTTCTCCGCGCTCGATAACGTCCCTAATTCGCTCACCAACCAACGTTCCATCATTATCTCCTCCTTTGGGTTCAGCTACCTCGACACGACGCTCCTTAGTTGCGTCGATGGGCTGATCGAGATGCTGACCATCTTTACGGGGGTGAACCTCGCCGCACGGATTCCTAATGGACGGGCCTATGTCGGGGTGTTGTACTTTATCCCCTCGCTGATTGGGGTACTCATGATCGAGTTTTTACCGTGGAGTAATCAGGTGGGGTTGTTGTTCGGAATATGGCTGGTGGATATTAATACAACGGGATTTGTCCTGTCCTTGTCGTGGTTGACCAACGTCACCGCGGGGCATACCAAGCGAGTGCGTCATGGCGTCTTTTTTTCATTTACGGCTTTTTTTTAGTAGGTTGGATAGGTGACGACAAATGCGATCATGTTGAGCGCGTATTGCATCGGAAATGCAGCGGGCCCATTCATGTGGCAATCAAAGTACAAGCCGAGGTACATCTAGGTTCTCTTTTTGATACACGTTCCAAGGTCTAATGCAATGGGCACACAGGAACCATATTCCGTGGATCATCATCGGCACCTGTTACCTCGCATGCCCACTCTTGCTGCTCGTCATCCGATGGTTGTTGGCCCGCGAAAATGCACGGCGGGATGCCGAACCAGTCGAGGAGGAAGAGGAATTCATTATTGAAAAGATATCCGAGGACGGGACATGCGTGCAGGTCAAGGTGGACAAGGTATTGTTGTCATGATTTGTCCTATCTTCAGTTGTTGACGGGTTTTCCGATAGGCGTTCATGGACTTGACAGACCGACAGAATCGGGATTTCAGATATGTGCTCTGAGAGCGGCGCAAGGGTGGCGTATGCGTCACGGTCTGATACAGATGCGTGCGACTCGTCGGAAAATTGTGGATGGTCAGTGATCACGTATCCGGTCGCATGAATATGAATCTATTGCTTCGCCGCCTCGCGCATGTAAAGCGTCTCTCCGAGGACGAATTGACTATGAAATCTTTTTTTCGTCGATTAAGGGGATTTGGAAAAACAGGCCCCGTCGGGTAGCGTCTCGACACAAGTCTAACCCAATAGGCGACGCACGAGGGTGATTCATTATTGATGGCGTAGCTGTTTCATCTCCGACGGAAGTAGCTCGGGGCGGGGTGGACGAACTGCGGTCATGGAACGGGAAAGCCTGGCAGGTTATGAGGAACGACGGGCTATAATAACCAATCTAAATCAGTCTGACGACGGTTGCAGATCGATACACTCCCCACGATGGCCTCACAACCAAGGCGAGTCTCCTTTTCCACACGCAACACCCCTCATTAATGATGTGCCACAAGTTATGTTGTGCTCGACAATATGTTTTCAATGACGCAAAAGATCGCCCTTACAAAGGCTGCTTTTCTCAAATATATCATTCCGCCCTTTGCGGGCCAATACGTCATGGGCTTGCTGATTCAATTCGAGGGAACCAAATTCCATCGGCTTGCGCTGTTACCCATCGTAGCCTGGTTGGCTTGGCGCGCGACCTTTGTGGATATGTCGGGGGGCGATTCGGAGCATGTCCAGACCAACTCGATCCTCATCGTACGTACTCATCCGGTCGTCCCGTGTTGCACGCTTGGTTGACGGCATCATCCGTAGATTCAGATGTGTTCCATCTTGACCCGGACTGCCACATGGGCGTTTGCGCATGTACGTTATCGGCGCCTCAGCCCGGTATATGTCAAGGCGAACCCGGACTGCCTCTACACCGCATGCTGGAACACCTGGGACCTGCTGCTGAACCCGCGAGGCATCGGATGGAACTGGCCGCGCGGACTCGCTGTCCCCAGGCCCATGTTCGCGACCGAAGGGCGCACCGCGTTCGTGCTGATGTCGTTCGGAAGTGCCGCGCTCAATGCACTTGCGTTCGACGTCTGCGTACAGAGC
Source organism: Pulveroboletus aff. annulatus (assembly GCA_038094595.1). Lineage (NCBI taxonomy): Eukaryota > Fungi > Basidiomycota > Agaricomycetes > Boletales > Boletaceae > Pulveroboletus > Pulveroboletus aff. annulatus. The sequence continues at coordinate 3,937 of JBBPTX010000317.1, forward strand.
ATCCGCGCTATGGGTCCGGAGACATTCGGGACGATGCAGGGTGGGTCACTGTTCGATGGGGCGCTCCCACTGTGGCTGACACTCGCGCGCGCGGTACTCGTGGCAAACATTGCGGCGTGGTCGGCGTATTTTGGAATACAATATACACACCAGCTGCTCGCAGTCGTGGGTGTCCTGGTGTTTCGCCAGCATCCGTCGCAGTGGCCGCCGCTGTTTGATGCACCGTGGTTGTCGAGCTCGTTGGGTGAACTGTGGGGCCGACGCTGGCATCAAATGATGCGGGATATGGTGTTGACGCTAGGCGGGCAGCCGTTGAATATGATGTTTGGCAGGCTGGGCGGGGTTATGGGCGCGTTTTTGGTATCGGGCATGTTTCACGATGTTGAACTACGGTCGACGGGACACGGCGGGGATTCGGTAGTGATTATTGGGTTCTGGGTGATGAACGGGTTTGGGATTGTGTTGGAGCGGGTTTGGAAGCGGGCGACGGGGCGCGCGGTGGGCGGCATATGGGGGCGTGTGTGGTTGGCCGCGTGGTTGCTGGCATGGGGTCTTCCGACGGTAAACGCATATGCGATGGCGGGACGGTTTGGAGCATTGTGCTTGCTGGGTCGATTCGAGCCTGGGCGTGAGTTTGTCGCGTTCGCGTTCCAGCAGACGCGTTCGCATTTCTACGGCTTGTTCAAGGGTGATTCACTTAGCTGGTACTAAGAAAACGTGAAGTCAAAGATCAAACAACCGTGTTTCTTCAAGTTGAGCTTCATCATATGTCACGGTGTACCTGGTAACGTGGCTGTTCAAGGTCTAGCTTGTCATTTCATCTTGCGAGTGACAAGAGGCGGTGATATGTACAATTCCACCTTTTGTCCAAGACGCATTCCGCGGAAGCCCCATTTGGGTTGGGACTGAAACTGTACTTTTCGGACTGACACCACCAACCGAGATGGCCACGCACCCAAGGTCAATGCTTTCCCTTTATTTACGTAGACTTGGAGATTCTCATCCATGTGTTCCCGGGCCAACTTGAAGTGTCGAAGGCATATTTGCATTGTCCCAAAAAATCGCCCTCACAAAGACCACTTTCCTTGCGAATATCGTTCCGCCTTTCGTGTGTCAGTACTTGATGGGCGTCTTGGTTCAGCTCGAGGGAACTCGTTTCTATCGCCTTGCGTTGCTGCCTATCATGATTTGGCTTGCCTGGCGTGGTGCATTTGTTGACATGACTGGAGGTGATCCCAGGCAGGGCCAGATGAACACCGTACTCATCGTAAGTACAACTCGGTGTCACTCTTGGCATGCCTTGAGGTCATTCATTCCAGACTCATATGTCATCCATTGCGATGCGCTCCACGGTTTGGGCCGTCGCCTGGAGGCCATTTCGTCGTTCAAGTCCGTCAAGTAAATTAGATGCATCACCGGGAAAGAACGTGCACAGCATCCACACAGCCTTATGGGACGCCGTTGATCTGATGTGGAACCTGCGGGGCATCGGATGGAACTGGCCCCAAGGACTTGTTCTCCCGCAGCCTGCCTTTGAAACAGATTCTCGATTCCTCTTTGCACTGTGGTCTGCGTTTCAGTTAGCCGCTCATGCCTTTGGTTTCGACGCATGCATTCAGACTATCCATGCTTTATCTCCAGAAACGTTTGGCTCATGCAATGGTGGCTCTCTATTTGATCATACCCTTCCACCGCTGCTGGAACTCTCGCGAGCCGCATTCGTGGGCTTCTTGTCAATCTGGCTAGCATACTTTGCGATGCAGTGGGGATACCACTTGCTGGCAATCGTAAGCGCCATTTTTTTCCAGCACTACCCATCCCAGTGGCCACCCCTGTTCAATTCCCCTTGGTTGTCGACGTCGCTGAACGAACTCTGGGGCCGTCGGTGGCATCAAATGATGCGCGAACTGGCCATGGGGATCGGGTTTGCGCCGCTCAACTACTTGTTTGGCCGATTCGCTGGACTGTTCGGAGCGTTTCTGTTCTCTGGCATCTTCCACGACATCGAACTGCGGTCGATTGGACGAGGCGGAAATTCGGTCCCCGTTATCGGGTTCTGGGTCATGTGCGGCGTCGGAGTGGTGTTGGAACGCATCTGGAAAAAATACACCGGGAAACGGGTGGGTGGGACTTGGGGTAGGGTGTGGATGTTTGGCTGGCTGGCGCTCTGGGGAATTCCGGTGGCGAATGAGTGGGCCAAGGCAGGGAAGTTGGGAATGTTGAGTTTGCCGGGTGAGGTGAAACCGTCCCTGGCGGTTGTGGGGTTCGTTCGGAAATGTTTGGTCGGACCATAGGATGTGATATCTCAGTGTCTTCAAGTATACCAACTCGCACCCAAATTTTTCTGTATCTGTCCAACAAATTATCCGTGAGGCATTGATGCCAGATGTACGGACCTCGTAACGATACTGCCCTGTAAATATCCATATGTCCGTCACACGCACACAGGATCTAACGCCGTTGCGTGCACGTCTTGAAGAGTTCGAGTCACTCCCTCCATAGGTTAGTGGTAGATGGTCTGCAGTATCTGTGAAGCTTCTGGCAGCAACTCGCAATTAAAACAGACTTTCAAGTTGCCCCTGCCACTGATCGCGGTGGATGCCCCTCAAGTGAAACAACCTCAGTTGCAGTCAAGTAACTCGACTTTCGTGTCGTACGAAGAACTTCAGCAGACGAAAGTGAGTGTAGTCCAATCCTACACCTGACGTAACAGTGACTATACGACTTAACAACGTCCAATCAGCGAGCTAATCGGGACTCACCGGCCCGAATCAGCAGCCCGATCATCATGGACTAATCCTGCCAGGCTGCCACTGGCATGATTCGTTTAGCCTAAGTGGTACACGTTACCACTAGGGCAAGGTGGTGCTTTGCAGGCTCTCCGTTGCGATAACATGCTCTTTCCGATCATCGGGCGCGGCGGTCAATGTGACAATTTGTTTATCATCACACAACATGCTTCTCGCATGAACCCACGGCGCGTCGCACGCGAATGATTACTTGATCGGCATGATATTGCCGCATCATGTCCTTATATCGTGTTTCAGGTTGGTTCCGTTGGTGGCTTGTAACTCGTAAGGGTCGTTGTTTTATTTTTTCGAAGCACTTCATGGAGGGAGACGCCGATAGCTTAACCCTTTTCGTCAAGGTTCGGAGCGTGCCGTTCACTTAAATCCCGCCCTTTCAGCTTCATCCGCGAGATGGCAAGCCAAGCAAGGTCAGCGCTTTCTTCCACTGACCATACAGAGAGATCTCGATGCCTGTGTCAATAGGGTCGAAAGCGTATACGCAATGTGGAACAAGGTCGCCCTCGCAAGAACTGCTTTTCTTGCGTACATCCCGCCTCTACTGTGTCTGTACTTGATGGGAGTGCTAGTCCAGCTCAAGGGAACTCGTTTTTATCGCCTTGCATTCCTACCTGTCACTTTCTGGCTTGCCTGGCGCGGTACGTTTAGCGACATGTCGGGAGGCGATCCTAAACAAACCAAGATGAACATGAGGGCCACTGTGGGTACACTCGTCAATAAACTCGTCAGTAATAGTCCGCCTTAACATCAATCATCCAGGCGCATATGTGCTACGTTTTGATGCGTGCTACAGCCTGGGCTGTTGCAAAAGAGCCTTTTTATCGTCAGAGCCTTCCAACAAAGAGGTCTAACAAATCAGATGAGCACGACATCCGTACGGCACTCTGGAACGCCATGGATTTGATGTGGAACCTGCGGGGCGTCGGCTGGAGTTGGTCGCAAGGAACAGTTTTCCCCAAGCCCACCTTTGAAACGGATTCTCGAGTCCTCTTTGCGTTATGGTCGGCAGCCCGGTTAGTCTTTGTTGCCTTTGGCTTCGACGCGTGCCTTCAGACTATCCGCGCCTTCTCCCCGGACACGTTTGGCTCCCTTAACGGTGGTTGCCTCTTCGATCATACCCTCCCGCGCCACCTTGAACTCTTGCGCGCTGTCGTCATCGGCTTTTTGACAATCTGGATGATCTACTTTTCAGTACAACTGTACCACCATCTTCTGGCAATGGTGTGCACGATCGTATTCCAGCACCATCCATCCCAATGGCCGCCCCTCTTCGATCGCCCATGGTTGTCGACGTCGCTCAGCGAGCTGTGGGGGAGGCGATGGCATCAAATGCTACGCGAAACGCTCGTAGCGCTGGGGTTTAGGCCGTTCAACTACCTGTTCGGACCACTAGGTGGCTTGCTCGGAGTCTTTTTGGTCTCTGGGATCTTTCACTATATCGAAGTGCGATCTCTTGGACAGGGCGGAAATCCTGTCGCCCTCATTGGGTTTTGGGTGATGAATGGGCTTGGGGTGGTGTTGGAACGTGTTTGGAAAAGGTATACAGGAAGACGTGTGGACGGGATTTGGGGCTGGTTGTGGACATTCGGCTGGTTGGCGCTCTGGGGTTTTCTGATGGTAGATGAATGGGCCAAGGCGGGGAGATTCCGAGTCGGGGAATTGAGATTGCCAGGTGGATTGGAGTCGCCGTCGATTATGGCAGTGAAGTTTGTTCGGAAATTTTTGGATCGATCAGTGCAAAAGATTTAATATTCTGTCACATTAATGTTGATCCTGGCATTTCACGACCTACCATGTCTTTATTTATTATTACCACTAGCAACTTGGAGATCCTCTGAAATTCAATGAGATTGATCACAATGAATTGATCATATCACTACTTTCCGAATCATTAGTGTGATTGTTGCAATAATCAATATGGGATACGGTGTGATTAGTAGTACAGTAGACTCTGTTATAACCCATACCCCTCGGGATAGGTCCAAAGGTATGGGTTATCGCAGAGTATGGGTTATCCTATGACTGCTATGCAGTATTTTCAAGGTTTGGGAAATGGAAAAATGTATGGGTTATGGCGGAGTACGGGTTTATAGGGTAGGGTTATGACAGAGTCTACTGTAGATACTTGAATCTCCAGTCCAGGTGCATCAGAAATCCAGTTAGGATTATACAACTCACAATACTGAGGCGCAAAAGTGAGTATGTACTCCAAGCTGCATGAATGCCGTTGAAATTCATACCCGGACCAGTGTATACACGAGTGACTAGATGACCAGCGCGATATCACTGTGAGTTGGCCTTGGCGTGTCCCAAAGAAGTTGGCTTCGAAACAATGGCATAATCCAAATCACTCGACGAAGGAAGACGGGCCCCGGAGTGCCGATACTCAACTATTTGGTCGAACTTCGAAGATGGTTCACATAAAACTATCGTTTCAGTTTATTCTACGACACGACGCCACGCAAGCAAGGTCAGCGCTTTCCCTATTCCTCGTACGGAGAGATCTCACTACGCAGGTACTAGTATGGCTGCACGAAGCTACGAAGGCGTGTTTGCGATGTCGCGAAAGATTGCCCTCACGAAGACCACTTTTCTTGTGAACATCGTTCCGCCATTCGTGTGTCTATACTTGATGGGCGTGCTCGTCCAACTCGAGGGAACCCGCTTCCATCGCTTTGCATTCTTACCTGTCATCATCTGGCTTTGTTGGCACGGCGCATTTGTGGACGTGTCTGGAGGCGATCCCAAGCAGGCTATAATGAATACTACGCTCATCGTAAGTACGCCAGTCCATCGTAGCTTGCCTTGACATAGTCCAGTCTAGCTCCATATGTGCGCCATTTCGATGCGCGCTACAGTTTGGGCTATTGCACGAGAGCCTTTTCACCTTGAAAGCTCCTCAAAGAAACCCGATCAATCAGGGAGCAGCATCTACACTGCCCTCTGGGACGGTTTCGACCTGTTGCTGAACTCGCGAGGGATTGGATGGAACTGGTCACAAGGACTATTCGTCCCCAAGCCCAGCTTCGAAACAGATTCCCGAATCATTTTCGTGCTATTGTCGACGGCGAAGGTTATTTTACATGCCTTTTTCTTCGACCTATGCATAAACACTCTGCGTGCGTTATCTCCGGAAACATTTGGTTCACATGACGGCGGCACTCTTTTCGACGAGACTCTTCCGCTACCCCTAGAATGCTTGCGAGCTGTATTCGTGGCCTTTTTGACAATCTGGATGACCTACTTTACGGTGCAATGGGTATACCATTTGGTAGCAATCGTGTGCACCATCATATTCCACCACCGTCCGTCCCAATGGCCGCCTCCTTTTGATTCTCCGTGGTTGTCGACGTCGCTCAGCGAGCTGTGGGGCAGGCGATGGCATCAAATGCTACGCGAAACGCTCGTAGCGCTCGGGTCTCGACCATTCGGTTACTTGCTTGGCCGACTTGGTGGGGTGTTTGGAGCGTTTTTGGTCTCTGGGATCTTTCACGACATTGAACTTCGGTCGCTTGGACGGGAAGGCAACTCGCTCGCTATCGTTGGCTTCTGGGTGATGAACGGCATCGGGGTGGTGCTGGAAAGGGCCTGGAAAAGGTATACGGGGAGGCCAGTGGGTGGGACTTGGGGCAGGGTGTGGACATTTGGTTGGATGGTGCTCTGGGGGGTTCCGGTGGTGAATGAGATGGCCAAGGCGGGAAGATATGCAACGTTGAATCTGCCCGGTGGGTTGCAGCCATCACTGGCGCTGGCGGGGTTCGTTCGACAATGTGTAGTTGGATCTTGAGAATGTAGTATAACGCTAACAAACACACACGACACTGACCAGGTTATGATCCAACCAGGTTGACCATTCTTTCCATTGTTCATACCGCTAAATTAAAACGTACATCCAGTCCATTGTCAATGGCAAATCCAAGCTTTCTTCCGACCCTACCTCAGTCCGACATCGTCCAGGCGGTCCAAGTACGTCGAGATGCGATCTCCAGCACGGTCTCTACCTGACGATCCTGCCACATCTACTTAGCTCATACAACAAGCCTATTCCCCTACGAGTGCTGGTTCTTCTGATACCCAACGACGTCTCCAACAGGAACTTTTCGATGTCCAAAAGCGATACGAGGCGTGGGGCTTGGTCATTCCTTTTCTCAACCACGACGACGTCAACGTCCAGTTCTTTGGCGCGCATACGGTTCAGGTCAAAATCGCCAGGGATTGGTGAGTTCCGATTATTTACACTCGACTACTAGGCCTATTGACGCACGCCAGGGACACCCTTCCGCTGGACAACGCGACTTTGCTACGTGACTTGGTGCTCGAACTCACATCCCACTCGATCGCGTCGGGAAAGAGCAAAGTCATCCTTCGCAAGTTGTTCGTTGCGGTAACATGCCCGGATCTCGCTGCAAGCTCGTTTCTCTGATCAACGCTCAAACTTTCCAGATTACATCGTTGGCGTTGAAAATCGCCCCCGGCTCTCCCTCGATATGGCCGGATTGGATCGTGTCAACCATCGAGTTCTTGTCCGGCCGGGGAACACCAACAGAAGTCTTGTTGGATCTCTTATCCATTGTTGCAGAGGAGGTAGAGACGGCTGATTTGATAGGCGCTAGCAGGTAAGCACCGTGCGAGTCAGTTCTTTACGCAACTCACGTCCGAGCCAGATTACAGATGAAACAAACACTTCTAGACGCTGCTCCCCTCGTCGTACGGGCTGTCGTAACAATCATCACTCAGCCCCGAGATCGAATGCGCGTCCGTGAGCTTGACTCGGCGCTCAAATGCCTCCAAGCCTGGATGTCCGTTCTTCGTGGAAAGTAGGTGGTCGCTGCATCCAAACCTTGTAACTGATCGCGGAGATTTGTGACAGCGATATCACTCCACTTATTCCAATGTTAATTTCACTTTTAACACCTCCAGCCCCGGATAGCACTATTGATCCCGAAGTCTTCTCTCCGGCCTCGGACGCGCTGCAGGAAATCATGACGCGTTCGTCGTTGGCTGGGGGTGCAGGCGTCATGTCTCTTACGCTACCGCTGCTCGTGTGGGTGGATACGTGGGGTCCGCGGATACTTCAATCCAGTACATCATGTACGTCGTCCGTCCTCGATGGCACTCTACTAGACATCTCAGATACGTTTACTGTAGCCCCGGAAGCCTTGGAGCTCTCTCATTCTCTGTGCAAGCTTATCGTCACCCTCGGCGACCACTCAAACACCTACTTTGCCGACAACATCACTTCGCTAAAACCGGTCACAGGCTCCCCACTCACGCGATCACAGCTCATACAAAGCTTCCTTCGGCTATTGCTCGGTTACACGGGGCTGCCTGGCTACTTTGGTGTCGGAGAGGAAGAAAGTGAGATGACACTCGGTTTCTGGTATATCTTCCAGGAGTCACTCTGGAGCGTGGAGTACGACGACAGGGAAGATGAAGGGAGTAGTGCGCCGCCTGCGGACGTGGAAGAGAGGGATAGGATGGCGCTGGTGAACGCCGTGTATGTCGAGCTCGTCAAGATCTTGAGGAGTAAGGTTGCCTGGCCGCCTCATAATATATTGAGTGGGTGGCCGAAAGGTGGGTTGGTCGAGGTTGTGGAAAGTGGGGTGTTGACGTTGATTCGATTACGGAATAGACCAGGTCGAAAAGTTTCAGGTGTGAGTGATATTTCGCGTTTCGCGGATAGACGGTGCTGATAAGCAATCTTAGTTATCGGAGAGATGTTGGCGATACGCTCATCAATGCGTACGTACACGGCAATGGCATGGTCGACAAGGTTGACAATTCCCAGATACTACATCCTACGCAACAATATGTTGGGGTATTATTTGAATGACATCCAGGAGCGTCTCGGGAGCAGGCCCGAAACCAGTGGATGGGAGGTAAGGCGTTCGATGCTCGGCTTTCCAGTTTATTTTTGCCACCCCCATATCATCAGGAAATAGAAGCAACCTTGCATTGCATCATGTCTGTTCAGGAGGCTGTCCCCCTTGAGGACAATCAGTTTATCGCCCTTTTGTTTGGCCCGGGCGTGCTTGGACGTCTTCCAACCACCGGCCAAGATAGGATACGACGCACCGTCCTCAGCCTCACCGGTGAGCCGTGTTCCGACTCGCATCACACAACGGGATTGATAAAACATGTTTCTCCATGTAAGGTACGTATGCGTCATGGTTCACCACACAGTCTACCACGAGTACACGGACATCGTCGCCTTCTCTTCTCATGAACGCAATATCGTACGTTGTCTCGGCATTACCAGAGCCATTGCTCTGTTTACCAGCTGCGAACGCCCTTCGGGATCTATGCGATGCCAATCGTACCGCGCTTGCACCGCATATAGGGGCATTTGCGGAGTTGCACGCCGGGTTAACTGGCATTCCCGTGAGTGATGTCCTCAGGGCTGTCTCACCTTTTCATCATCGCTATCAGGACACGGAGAAGAGCAAGGTTTTACAATCGATAGCGAGCGTAATTCAGGCATTGTCGCCTGAGGAAGAGATTCCGCCCGTGCTCGCGATCGTGAGTCCTGTCGTCGAGAAGCTCGAGCAAGCGTTGCGGTCTTCATCGCGGGTACGTATTCGCCGTCCTTCCAATCGTGGTGGTGTTCAGCAGTCTTGATCCTTCGGTAGCTTCCGGAAGAAGCGCGCGCTGTGGCAATCGTACAGCTGCAAACGTTATCGGGAGTCGCAAAGGGACTGACCCGCACCGCTGATTCGTGGCTCATCATTGATGAAACGCCTGCTGAGCGGGCAGAGGCAGAGCGTCTACGGGAGGCCCGGGATGACTACAGGATGGTCAAGCTTCGAGAAAGTCTGTTTGCAGCTGTGAGGAGTGCTTTCGAGTTGTGGTCGACGGATGCGAGCATGTCCGATGTGAGCCTCTTTCTTTGACATGCGGGTTGACAGTGTACACACGATCTTGCAGGCGCTCAGCGAGTTTTTGCGTTCCATTACCTCGCTGCCGAGCGACACCACGCTGTTATCTCTGCCAGCGGGCCCGTTATTGGAGCTGATATGCTTGGCATCACAAAGGCAGCTCACTGCGGTGTGGCTCACGCTCGCAAACATGCTCGTCATTCAGCTGGACCCACCCATCTTGTTTATAAACTCGACGCTAAAGACATCACCGAATGTCGAAGGAATGGCAGTGGTGTCGAGTACGTTGCCTGTGCTGCTGCAGGCATCACTGTCGATGCTCAGCCAACCTGGAGCTATGGCATCTGTGAGATTGCCCTAATATGATTGATTGATTATTTTGTACTGACGCGATCTGAGAATCCTGATATCGTACAGGCCTTCTTTGGGTGCTTGGATACCGTGAGTCTCTCTTTGCGATGACATGCATATTAAATCGCATACGTTGCATCCGGATAGGTGGCAAAGCACTTTGTGGCAGTGTTCTACAGCCTACCTCCGGGCGCCCTCGATGCGCTGATGCAGTGTGCTGTCAGCTCGTTGGCGCTCCAAGAACGGTATTCACTGGTGGCGACGTGCACGTTTTTGGTACGTCTGTGACCCCATTGCCTCTTGCGTTTGTGAGCTCAGCTGTACCTTCTCCCCACTTGTCAGGAAACGCTGATTCGACGCACGTCGGGGAGCGATGACCTCGGCGAAGCAGGGACACTTCTCTTCCAAATGCACGGTCGCCTCATTCTCCGAGCCGTGTTGACCGGGTTCGCAGGCGTCGCCCCGCGATCAGCAACACAAAACTTGATCGAGCTATTGTCGACGATTGCATCCAAGTACCCGTCTGAGACGAGGGAGTGGATGAATGAGATTTTGTTCATGGTATGTCGTGATGCGTGCGGGTCTCGAGAGCGATGGGTGACTGAGGCGTTGACAGGAGGACTTTGTGCAGTCCAAAGCGACGCCCGAGGCGAAGCGGGCGTTTGTCAAGGCTGTAGTTGGGTACGTCTACGTGTGTTTTCGAAGGCGTGCGACCGGTGTCACTGATGTATGTGGATGCGTTGCAGGTCGAGGTCGCCAAAGAGGACGAAGGAAGCTGCGCAGCAGTTTACGCTCATCGCAAGGGGACTGGAGGGGACGAGCTTTGGGTATGCGTCTGTGAGTATGTGACGCTCGTTGCGTGTAAAGAGAAAAAAATTGTAATTTAGAGTAGTACTAGGCAGACGTGGCGATCATTGGAGAAGGCGGCTACGTACAAGCAACCTAGACTCGCGACCAGTCCGTTGTGTGGCTCTGCGAGATCGTGGGTCTCTAGATCAGGGTAATGGGGCAGTGTGACTTTCGATACATCGATGATAGAGTAATCAAAGAGGTGTGACTGCAGGAGAGCGGATGAAGCTCATCTGACTTTCCTAAGCGCTAGGAAAGTGCTGGCAAAGCTGAACGTTTTGTGTTAGTGTAGGCACCTGTTAGGTAAGCCCTGTATATGGTTAGGTGGACCTCGTCAGCAGTTTGATATTGGGAGCGACGTGGAGGAAAATGTGGAACACCGCATACAGGGCAAAGGTATCAGAAATATCAGACATGGCTGGCGTGGCATGTGGATGCTATGCTTCAGAAATTAATACGCACCATGCACACACTACAAAGTCCGTCATTCGCACGCACAAATGTAAATTGGACCTACACGCTGAATTCGACGTGAAATCGTCGCAAATGGATTATGCCTCGAGAATTTCATAAAATGTTGCCTTACAAACAAATAGATCGAGAGCAAGGAAATAATCCCAGGTCGCTGAGCCAGGTATGGTGGACAGGGACAGCAAGTATCTGTTGTGTAAACACTCGTCTCTGATAGTCGGAGTGCATCCAAGTTCTGATTAATCATTATCTCTTATATATATATAACCTCAGCTTCTAGTACATACCTGGGTTGGCCCGAGTCAGAATTTACTCCCTCAAGTAATTGACACGCAATCTCCCTGTAGCTAGTGCCGGTACTTACATGGCTTGAGCCTCGAGGTTGGTAAATTATAAGTGCCGGTGCAACCTTCGCTGGCACTGTACAGGAAATTTCCTAATTGAGTAAATTGGTTGTGGACAAAGGCACGACGATGTGGCTGAGCCTGTCACAGGCACATTCCACATACCAGGTCATCCACGTTTCCTATTGTCTGCCCATCAAGGACAATCTGTGTAGGCAACTCGGAAAGCCTCTGTACCACGGTCACAGTATAAAATCCGCCTGATCTTCGTCTTTCAGCGGTAAGACCCATTTTCTTCCCAGTTACTCAGACACTCATCATTCTCATTTCGTGTTCTCTAACTACGTGTCATGGCCACCAAAACACTAGTTTCAACTGCTGGACCTACGAAATCCGCCACCGGTACAGAAAAGTACACGAAAATCACGCGTATAATCGTACGTTTCGTTTCAAGTCCACGAGTCGCGCCATCATACTCACTGTAACCTCAGCGCAACATGGATTTTCTCAAGTTGAGCCGCGTTCACAAGAACCGTGTCGTTCCGGTTCGTACAGAGACAAACCCATCTCCTGTGAAGCGATCCGGAAGCAATCGACAACCGGGCCAAACACACACGCGCGTTACTGTTGAGGAAGCAATCAAGAACGAACTAGCCAAGGCACGTTACCTCATGGACGACCTCGCAGACCATGTGTTTGGCCACATCGTCTCAACTGAGTTGGCTGCGGATATTTTCTGCAAACTCATCGATGACGGGATAATCGAGGTATTCGAGGGGGCAGGACACCACCGCCACAAAACCCCCCTCGATCCCGACTCAGAAGATGTTCAGCGGGCTATCGATCAGGCGTTCGAGGAAGCTAATAAGCATGGCTGCATCCGAGAGTGTGTCGAAACCGGTGTAGATGAGCTGGGGCCACCGACAATGGATACATCGGATGGAAAAGGAAAAGGAACTACGGGAAAGGGGAAGCAGAAGAATTCCAAAGGAAAGGGGAAGAAGAAAGAGAAGGTGTACTCGTTTCGATGGAAGACATTTCCGAAGCAGCGCCTCAACGAGGACGAACTAGTCGAGTTCCTGAACGACATCACCGACCGTGCATTTGATTTCGCGCGGCCCAGGCTCGATAAGAAGACGAAACAGCTGAAGAATCGCTTTGCAGCACGCCAGGACAAGAATCACCCGATGCCTCTGTCGTACGAACCAGACACACAAGACATGCGCCCAGACTTTCTGTTATTGCCTATAGAGGCGTTCGTGGACGATTTCAAGACAGTTGATCCAAGGTATCTCAACTTTACAGCCTCGCGCCTCGTTGGGGAGTCGAAGAACACAGACCTGGCTGAAGGGGTTGCACAGGTGCAGAGGTATGCACGGGGATTGAAACGGGCGCAGCCGTGGGTACACTACGTGCTCGCGATGTCGATCACAAAGGACAAGGCAATGTTCATGCGTGGAGAAGGGAATGGGACAGAACGCATCGAGGTGATACTCGAGGATGGGCGAGGCTGCATCGAGTTCATCCGGATCCTGCTCGGTCTCACCCTGGCAGAAGATGTCGATCTAGGCCAGAATCCAGATGTTCCCCTCCGCAGTGAAACTCGAGTTTGCGAAGTCAAGAAAAAGACTCAGGAATCCGCGTCACATTCACCCTCCACGAAGACAACCTTTCGTGCAAAGAAGACGACTACCAGTGATTTGGGAGCAAACGAAGCATCATCTGCTGTCGCTGTTCCTACGGCTACACCCATGGCCCTTCGGAGGTCATCTCGCACTCGTAAGGCTTCGAAGGCACTCCAAGCCACACTCCTCACCTCTTCCCACACTCGTGGTGCCACGGTCACCTCTCGCGCACTTGCCAAATCTTCTGGTGTTCACAGTATCCCGAGTTCCATCCACAAGGAAGCCGTTTCCAAGTCTTCCGGGTCTTCGAAAAGACGTCACTCTGAGGTCGAGGAGGATGATCCGAGTCCTCAAGAAACAAACAAGAAACTCAAGGTGGAGACTGAGATGGTCGTCCGAAGTAAGCAGGTTATCTTCTTCCCGCTCTGCGTGTATGGACACACATGCTTGGGGATCTTGTTTACATCCAGCTCAATTCGTGGGCGTGGAACGACGGTGTTCTGTGTGATGGACATTAACGATCCAGAAACGAGGCTGGCCCTCAAGTTGTCCTGGCAAGATCTCGAACGGGTGGCGGAACAAGATGATGTCGCGAAACGATTGGAGGAACACCCGCACGCGAACGTTGTAATATCGCTCAGGTGTGTCGTGTTGCCTGATCTGGGATAATATGTACTGATCGTGACATTTTGTAGGACGTTTCGAGCGGAAAGGAATAATACGACGTGCACAACGCTTGGTGCGATTAGGGGATTCCTTGATGATCAGATCGAGCTTTTGGATGTCGAAAACAGGGCTCTGATGGTCTCGATTTCCAAGCTGAAGAGGCCAGTGCAGTATTTCTGGGGCGTGCATGATTTTGTGCGAGGGCTACGTGGTGCTTTGTTGGGTATGTGCTTCCCTTACCCTGCTATTCTTGCCACCACATACTGATGCGCCATTCAAGGGCATGAGTATATCACGAAAATCGGTGTTTTACACCGCGACGTCAGCGAGAACAATATCGTCCTGGGTCTGTATCCATGGGAAGAAAGAGGGTATTTGATGGATTTTGATATGGCCATCCTCCGAACTCCGGTGTCGTCGACCGAAGCAGCCCATGAACTCTCTCGACCAAATACTCCTACCCGTCCCAAACCCACTAAAGCCTTGAGAACGGTATGTAAATCATGCCCTGTAGACTCTCTCACCCCAAACAAACCCAATTTCAGGGAACATTCCCTTACATTTCGTTTAGTGTCCTCTTTGGCAACACACACACGCACTTTGACGACGTGGAATCATTCCTTTACGTATTTTTATTATTCTTTTTCTCCTATGCAGGCCCTCTTACAAAAACAGAGCTGGAGGACGCCCATCGCGATGGATTCACTCGACCCATTGGCTGTGGTCGGCTATCCCATATCAGGAGCTGGCCAACAGAGTATGCCAATTGGGCGGACGGTAATCCAAAGATTATTGGCCACTCCAAGCATTTTTATGTCGCAAGCATGAAGGGTGGGGAGTCCCTGGTGGAGAGCTCCGAATTCGGGGACTGTCTCAAGGACAACTGGTCAGAAGATTTGCATCAGTCCATTCGTTCCTTGGTGGTATCATCCTTCAAGACCTTTGCGCGAAACATCAAGGAAGGACGCCCGGAAGTCTCACATGCTCAGTTCATCAATGTGTTGGACGAGTGGTTGGAAACACACTCTGCACTCGAAAACGAGCATTCGAATTACCCGGACTTTGTGTACCCAAGGTTAGTTGCTTGCCTCGACGCAGATCTCTTGGGTTGACCATATCTCTGGTCAGATTTTGAAGGATCAGCCCTCCTTGCGCTATGTGAAAAAATTCCATGCATGATGTTCGTGTGTTGGGCGTTGGATGTAATATATATGTAATGCGAAGGTTCCATTGTGGTCTAGTTTCCCCACCTAGTATCCTCCAACAACATTGCAGCCACAGTAATGGGATAACATCCGACAGGCTTGGTTCAAGTCGTGTAAAACCCTTGGCAACTCCAGTGACATGTCTATTCTGATCAACTTTTCTATGTGATCAGCAAATATTGGTACTGATCGGATCGAGGGAATCCACGCCATGAGTACTATGACCAGAACCGCAGTGGCCTTGCGGATTCAACATCAGCCCGGCAGTACCACTGCGACTTACATCACCTTTGTTTCCACCTAGTCGCATTGCGGCCTCAATAGACACATGTGACATACTTTCAAGTTGCAACACCGGACAAGAAGTTGGCGGCACGCGCACGAGCCGAAATACAAAGGTAGACGTTTTGGATAAAGTCGCGGCAAGACTTGGTAGTCATCGTCATCGTGACCGGTTCCGTCGGAGAGAGGAACGAGTGGTATTGTGAACTTGAATGTACTCTGACTGACTGCGTTCAAGTTGGTACATACTAGTACAGACCGGGACACTTCAACTGTAGATATGTGACAGTAACCGCTACTGACACGACAGAGGTCATGGAAAGCGCGCTCTGCCGCTCATGGCTGATATCAAGTCGGATGATCGCGATATCGGATTAGGCGGTGGCTTCCGGAGTCGGAGTCACGGTTGGCCATTATGTAACTCGTGGACAAACGTTGCTGCTTCAACGTCTCGTATGCACGTCAGACCCGGAGAAACCAATCGCTGATAAGCGGCCTAATAAGAGAGCATTCGAAACACAATGGTATGTGGTGACATTGGACCAAATCTCTACCCTTTACTGATGAGCGCATCCAGTTTCCCAAGAACCACTGGCATGAATCATGAGCCTATTGGTTCAATAGACCAGCCTCATTTAACTGGATTCAAGTGCGCCAGAGGTGTCTCACCATTACGTACTAAGTAGTCAGGACATGATGATTCAGATGAATTAATCTGTGGGTGCCAACCCATCGACACCATGTAACGAAGCTCTCCAAGTCGCACCACTGGGAACACGTTGCCAGTGGTTAGAAATCGCTACGTAAACTGTGGAAAACCAGTGGCATGGAACTTCGAACGGGGCTGGGTCTTTTGGAAATTTCCCCCCCATAGACCGATCATGGCCCCCGATGATCGTACACTTGGCAGATCCTGTACCACGGTCCACCGCATTTCAGCACACAGCATGTGGCTTTCTGGAACCCCGATCGAACGTAGAACCGGGTGTTGCGGACATGATGGGCTATGCAACACCGAACTTACAGTAAGGTAAAGTCCTTCTGCTTAACGATCAACTTGTATATACTATAGTGATGTGTGCTAAGAGCGGTGTCGATTGTTTGTTTCTAATGCCTTTGTCAAACAAAGAACGTCATCTTACCTAACGTCTCCCCTTCTCTTGATTCTCCGATGTGGACACCCAACCACTAGCAGTCTCAGCAGATGATCCGCCCTCCGCTCTTGCGTATATCGTAACTAAGGTTCAAAGGATAATGGACCCACTGACAAATGCAGTTGACGAGCTCGAGACCGTTCTCGCCACGAACCTTCGACTGGAACTGTGCCGAGTGTGCTGGACCGAAGTTCCAGTCACAGTTCACTGCCACGCCAGATGCGTAATGTCTCCGTTCGTTGTTCTGATTGCACAAGACGACCATGGAAGAACTCATGGAGGGGCATTGTCAAGCACCGAACAGACGGAGCTCCAGAACTTGGCCTGCGTATCCTCCCAAGGGTCTGCCTTCCGAATGGGTTCGCGTGCACAACCACATTTTTGTAACCAAGTACTTTCAACGATAGTCCCTTCGAGTTCATCAGTGCGTGAGTTTCCGGTTCCAGTTCTGTCCTCATACGCGCTTTAAGCCTGTCGAAGTGACCTGGCAGGAAAACCAATGGGGAAGGCCGCAGATGTCCTGACAAAACAACAACATACGTGGCTTTCGCTGTATTAGTATATTTCTGCTCAATTCTCGCCATATTCCTGCAGGACTACTTATTTTCTCTATAATTTCAGCACCTGCATGATCGGACGATCTGTCGGGTAAGATAATCTGGCCTTTGAATCGATGGCAGACTTTCACTGCCACCCGTGCACTACACCCCGCCATTCGAATCTATAACCTTCACGCTGCCCATGAGCGTGTGCTATGTAGCCACCTTGCGTGCGCCGCACATCTTCGACGATGTGCCAACCACTGGCACTCAAACTGTGATCAGGGGCTCTTCCTCGCTCCCTTGTCGGGTACTAAACATCTAGCGCCAAGTGGGTACGCACTTCTGGACGTAGCAAGTCGTGGACGGAGCAGCATGCTAGATGTTACAGAACATGTTCGTATAAATGAACCTGCATTACGTCGACCTCGAATATTCACACTACCGAAACAGATTTCAAGTGGTAGCTCAATCTTCTCTCTGCTCAGCTTTCAGATTTATGGCTGGGAACTGAACGCCTTCACTCCTCTAGCACCCTCTAGACCCCATCGGGGTTGGTTTTGCAATGTTTGCCTCTTAGATTCTTCTCAAGACGCGCACACTTTTTCAGTGGCCAGCATTGTCAAAGTGCGGCTATCCACAAGCGGCAGCACCCTCTTGCAGGCACTACTTTCAGTGGCCCTCGTCACGAGCACAGATGGTGCTTATAGTGTCCACTCATTCGCCTCTCAGCACCATTGTGTCGTCCGTGAGCACGATCTGACTGTCTCTCATTTGAAGGAAGTCGTTTTAGGGAGATTGTCAGAGTATGCAAGATCAGAATATAGGTAAATTTGGTTGACAGATACCGTGCGTTCTCCGTGTCCCTCTGAGAAAGATGTAAGACAAGGATACAAGCACATGAGGACAGATACCTCACTCGGTGGTGTGTTGCCATTTCCTGCCTCTTTTCCTCTTCCGAGCATTTTTCGTTCTTGACCTTAACAGAGAAAACTCCAGAAACGCGTTCCCAGCGATGCGGCGTGACTCGGAGCGCCTAGTTGAAGTCTTGAGATCCTCTTTCCTATCCTAGTGCGTGTTCGGCGCACGGGAGCACTAGGCAGGCGAGTACTTCAAATTCCATCCACCAACCGTCTCTGATTCAAGTTGAAAGAGGCGGACGAATTGGCGGACTCGGGCTGGTAGTAGTCTCATAATCAGATCGGTGCGGCCACCAGCCTCTGAGTTTGCTTGAACTTTGAACATATTGACAGGGAGAAACTTCACCCCGTCGTCTGTGACCTTTCTGTGTACGTCCAAGTTCCACTCTCGTAGTGCAGTGATAGTACTAGTGTAAGTTTTGGGGGTATTGACGACCAGAACGTAGATATCGTAGTACTAGTCGTGCATTCATTATGTTACCTTATTCAGACCACCGCGTTGTATTTTCCTTTATTAGTCTCACACGGATTTTCAACTTGACGTTATGTAAAATCGTCCTACTTTTTTCCAGTTCAAGTTGCAAGTTGATGTGACGACCAACTTGAAGTGAATGATACTTCTAGGAATCTCGCGAAGATTGAACACTCCAATTTGAAGCAAAAAATGATGAGCCTGTCCACTAATTATTTGACACCGTACTAGGATCCAGGTCTTGTGGCTTCTGTGGCCCGGGTGTACTACTAGCAAGTTGACGGAGACCAAGTCGATCAGATGCGTTTCCTTTTTCGTCTGAGTCCCTGCCCACATGCAGCATCCTCGTGTTCTCTTCAACCACCATCTTGAGTATCAAGTTTCATATCTCCATGGATCCAAAAGGTATGTACTCTCTTTCTCTGTTGGCACATAAAGCAACGAAATGATATGTCTACCAGTTGAACTGTTGTTTTCACAAGCAAGCTCTCTCATTACCAAATTTGAGCAGGAGGGCGAAACTGTTTACATTAATGAGGCCATCGTCCTCGATCGTCAAGCTTTGGACCTTTGTCCTCCCACTCACCCCATGCGATCTGTTGCTTTGACTCGGCTCGCACGTGATCTCTTGCATCACTATAGTCAGCTCGGAGGAATTGATGACCTCAACGAGGCTGTTGACCTCGGCAGAGAGACACTCGTGTTTCACCCGTCAGGACACCCAGATCGACCGACGTCCATGAACAACCTTGCAACTAATCTTGCCACTCGATACAAGCATCTCGGAGGAATTGATGACCTTAACGAAGCGATCATCCTCGCCCAAAACACGTTGGTATTTCACCCGCCAGGACATCCGGACCGGTCTACCTCTTTGAACAACCTTGCAGCTTATCTTTCAGCTCAGTACGATCGCATCGGGGGGATTGATAGCCTTAACGAAGCCATTAACTTCGGCCGAGAGGCACTTGCGCTTCGCCCACCAGGGCACTCAGAGCGATCGTCATCTTTGAACAATCTTGCACGACATCTTTCCAGTCGGTACAAGCAACTCGGCGGAATCAATGATCTTAACGAAGCCATTGTTTTCGCCCAAGACGCACTGTCACTTCGCCCACCAGGGTATCCGGGCCGGCCGAGAGCCTTAATCAATCTTGCGGCTTATCTTTCCACTCGGTACGAGCAACTCGGTGGTATTGACAACCTCAATAAAGCTATTGTACTCGGCCGGGAGGCAATGAGTCTTTGCCCGCG
Organism: Pulveroboletus aff. annulatus; assembly: GCA_038094595.1. Classification (NCBI taxonomy): domain Eukaryota; kingdom Fungi; phylum Basidiomycota; class Agaricomycetes; order Boletales; family Boletaceae; genus Pulveroboletus; species Pulveroboletus aff. annulatus. The sequence continues at coordinate 23,751 of JBBPTX010000317.1, forward strand.
GGGGAGCCCAGATCGATTGTCATCTTTGAATAATCTCGCACTTCACCTCTCCGTACGATACAAGGAGCTCGAGGGACATGACGATCTTGATGAAGCCATTTCTCTCGCTCAAGATACACTGGATCTTTGCCCACCAAGGCATCCGGATCGATCAAGGTTATTGATTAACCTTGCATCCTATCTCTCCACTCGGTACAAGCAGCGCGGGAGAATTGATGATATCAACCAGGCCGTCGATCTCAGTCGAGACGCGCTGGAGCTCCGGCCACCAGGGCACCCACGACGGCTGTTGTCGTTGAACAACCTCGCGTTTCATCTCTCCGCTCGGTACAAGCAGGTGGGCAGAGTTGATGACATCAGTGAAGCCATCGTTCTTGCCCGAGATACGCTAGTCCTCTGCCCACCCAGGCATCCGGATCGGTCCGGATTTTTGAATAATCTCGGGCTTCATCTCTCCATTCGGCACAAGCAGCTAGGCGCAATCGGCAACGACCTCGATGAAGCCATCATTCACACCCGCGATGCACTCTCACTTCGCCCGCCTGGGCACCCCGAACGATCAAAGTCATTGCAATATCTTGCGGAGTACCTTGGTATCCGGTTCAAACAGCTAAATGATGTAAGGGACCAAGAGGCGCAGTTTAGTCTCTACATCGAGCTGGAGCATGCTCCGCCAACGGTCTCTTCCCTTGATCTGTCTGCTGCCAAAGCATGGGTAGATGCAGCTGAGCGTATCCATCACTCCTCTACCCTCCTTGCATATAAAACGGCTCTTCGATTACTTGTCCAGCATCTCGCCACCCTACCGTCGTTACCTCAACATCTCGCTGTTCTCAAGTCACTCACATCGTCCCTTGCGGTTGACGCATTCTCAGCATGTCTTCGCGGCGAAGCTCCTGCGAGTGCGGTCGAGCTTCTAGAACAAGGCCGGGGTATCTTTTGGAGCCAACTCACTCGTCTACGTTCACCACTTGATGATATCGTCTCCCTTGGCCCGGCGGGAAAAGTGTTGGCAGATGAATTCACGCGCCTGACGTCGCTCATTCGCAGCGTCCTCAGCACACCGGCTGCAAATCAACATGACCGGCTCTGTCATCTCAACTTGGAGTTACAAGGGGTTGTCTCCAGTATCCGCGAGTTGCCCGGCTCCTCCCGATTCCTTCTTCCTCCATCCTTTCCCAATCTCCAACGCGCAGCCAGTGGTGGACCTGTCATCATCCTGAATGCGAGCAAGTATAGTTGCGATGCGCTTGTTGTATTCGCCGACAAGGATCCCGTTCATCTCCCGTTGTCTGTCACCAAAGCTCGTGTCCAAGAACTCGCTGCGCGGCTCCACGAGCTGACTAGGCGCTCAAAGCTGACGGATGTGTCGAGAGATGTGTACGGTTTCTTGCGGGAACTCTGGAATGAAATTGTTTCCCATATCGTCGCCTTTCTCCAGATGATATGCCCCCCTCAATCACGCATCTGGTGGTGCCCTACTGCCGAGTTCTCTCTTTTGCCGTTGCATGCTGCCAACCCATACAAGAGAGGCCACCAGAGTCTCGCAGACCTTTACATTTCGTCGTATACGCCCACCTTGACTGCCCTCATTCGTGCCAGACGGTCCAGTCCGTCAAATCCCGCAACAGGAACGAAGCGTATCGTCGCTATCGGTCAAGCTGACGCCGTTGACACATGCAAACTCGCTTCTGTTGGAGTCGAACTGACAACCATTGGCCGGCGCATCGATAGCCTTGCAACATTCACGCGCATCGAAGGAGAGGACTCGTCCATACCCAGAGTGATCGATGAGTTCAACAAGAACGAATGGGTGCACCTTGCTTGTCACGGTCTCCCGAATCAGAAGCGTCCATTCGAATCCGCATTCGCCCTCCACGATGGACGCTTAACGATCCAGCGCATCATCCAGTGCGACTTGAAGAATTCCGAATTTGCGTACCTTTCTGCTTGTCATACAACTGTCGGAGACGAAGAGAATTCGGATGAAGCGATCCATCTTGCATCCGCTATGCAATTCGCTGGATTTCGGTCCGTCATTGGGACGATGTGGGTAGTGGACGATGAGCAGACCAACAAGATGACGTCTATCTTTTATACGCACATGGTTGATGAGTCGGGTCGTCTGGATCATACCCGCGCAGCATTCGCGTTGTGGAAAACGATGAAGTCGGTGAAGATACCAGTCGACCAACGCATTCTATATATACATCTCGGTGCCTAATCGTTTACCCTCGAGCCCGTCTACTGTCTTTCCTTCAAATTGCCTTGCTATTGATGATGTACTACCGCTGTGACGTACTCTATTCAGTGGTTTTGCTTCTATTATTACGCATGTCCGTTGACGGTGGTCATGATGAACTACGGTTTATTGTCTCCCGCTGGCAGTCCCTTCTCCGCTAGCTAAATGTGCTGAGACCATCATGATAGTAATGCTACTCCCTTCGACTTAACATATGCGTACCGAGCCAATATACGTCATTGTCATACTTGGGGAAAACTTCTTGCTTCTTAGGTTTGATTGAGAATTCGAATTCTTCCTTAACCACATCGATAACGTTGCCAACGTTTTGAACAACAGGTCGCACGTGCTCTGCGACCCGGCGCGATTCGCACATGGGTGTCGTGTACTATGTATGTCTGTAGGTTGCCATTACCACAACCGAGGTAAGGATTAAAGGCATTCTGCAGTCTGTCAGCCAACTTCTTCACTTCATCATGGCTTTGTCGAACTAGGAGGTCAAGGAAATGCACATACGTATTCCATAAGCAAACAATAGCTTTTCGATCGGGGTACCACTGTTCGATATAGTGGTAAACTATCGCACGCACAAGCAAAGCATCCTGTTGCCGTTCAAGCTCTTTAGCAAGCACAACGTTGACGACTTTCCATTCATACTGAATGTTTAATATGGGCCTTGGCCTCGTACAAACGTAAGGCAACGACCAGGTTTTTGTAGCTGGCAGAAACTTCCTTGATCCAGGTCTGAAAAGCCTGAGATCATCATGATCATTATGCACCTTATAAATAAAACGGACAATGTACTTACGGGCTTATCTTCGGCAGTCGACGCCATTTCGAGCGTCTTCTCGATCTGGTCAAGGTCGTCATGAAGCTATTTCATATTAAGAAGACCATTTCTGAGAACAGACCAGTAGACCTACAGTCGACCAAATTGACGCGAATTTAGCAATCTTCCTTTGGACAACTTCCATGTGATGTAGATCGGTTGCAGAAAATTTTGTCGCTTCTGCAGCGGCAGCAGCACTAAGATCGGCGAAACCGGTTGACAGATTTGTTGCACTCTCCATGTCCTTTCCTAGTTCCTAACAGGAACAATGTATGAGCTCAATCCGAGTGCGCATGGAGTCGTACTTGACGATACACTGCGATCTCTTGCCTTTTGTCTTTGAATGAGTATGCTTCTTCCTTTACTACGTCAAAGAAATCACTGGCAAAGTCGAGAGCAAAAGCGCGTGCATTCCCAGCAATGCGGCGTGATTCCCATATGAGTTCTACGTAACACTACAGATCGACATTAGTGCAGGGAGGCGGTTAAAATGACATAAATTGATTACCTTATGAAGGCTTCCCAAACCCTCCTTTAGCTGTCCTGCTTGATCATATTCTCGAGGTCGTCTTCTCTCCCGGGCAATTTTGATGGTTTTAGCGAGACTCCGAGACACCTTCGTGAAGGATATTTCCACATCTTGTGCAGTGCTTCCGAGTTCCTCTATGCCGTTTTCCAATGCAGATTTTCGAGTTCTGGGGTATACTACTTCGCTGGCACTGGCGATCCCAGGGACTTCTGGCTCCACACAAGCAAGCTCTTCGGTGTATTCGATGGTAGTTTCCTGCGATGCACGCAGTTCGGATTTTAGTTGCAGGCTCTCACGAGTTGGGACTGTTTCGAGGACCATGGGGTCCACATCGAACTGCAAGGGAGGCCGCCAGAGTCAGCAGCAGAAGTAGGGTCGACGTGTCTGCATACATTGACCAGGAAACCTTTCGTTTGAAACATAAGGATGTATAATCTGATGCACAGGGATGGTGTAAATTGATCACCACATCCGGGAATGCCTGGTCCACGTACTGTGCAGTCTCCCGTTGGCCAGATATTAATATTATTGCCTTTTCAGCTAGCTCGGATGCGTGAGAATTTTATTCGAAAAAATAGTGGACACTGATCTTCCTTCCGGCACCACAACGCCTCAACGCTTGACCAGAACATGTTGGAAAGGATACCAGTCAACTCGTCATAGAAGAGATAGACGAGGTCATTGCAGATGGTGATGGAAATGATAAACAAAGTCTGAGAGCAAATGGGGACAGGCATACGACATCTTATAATCACTGGCACTGGCATCTCTTCCTGACATTTTCGTCACTGGCATATTTCAGACGAACCTCCCAACATATCAACAGAACAACTTCTTCACTGGCAGTTGCTTGTGTTTCGGGGGCACCCGTCACGCCTACTTGCAGCTTCAAAATTCCTCTCATCCGACTCGGACACTGCTTCATTCGCCATCATTGTTCCGCGCTCGGCTGTCCTGGCGCCCAGCTCGCCCCAGCTTTGGACCAAGCCTTTGGCTTTTCCCCCAACCTTCACTTTTCTTCTGTTCACTCCAGTCTGCTGTGCGTAACCACTGTAACCACCGATTCTTCCCCAGCCTCACTAAGTTAGTAACGACAAGCCAACGCATAAAGTACTACTTCGCCACAATGTTGGCTTGATCAAGAGCATCAAGAACATTTATAGTCCACTTACAATGTCACCCTTGAATATCATCATATCATCACTGTTGACCGTGACCAGGTCAATGTCATGACTCAGCCTTTTTCTAATACCATCAACCTGAACCCAGTGTGCGGAAAATGTATGACCCATTTATTTCGTCGTGACTTCTGGGCTATCTCGTGTTCTACCGGCAGTGGATGAGTTGTATGTATCAACCCAAACGTACTCCCTGACCTACTTATCTCAGCTCAAATATGTCTTGCACTCCCGGATGAGAAAAATGCCTTCAGCCAAGGCGCGTCTCTATGATTTGACATGATTGCCGTTAGTTTTTCGGACACTCATTTGTATAGGATTTGGCCCCCTGCTATAATACGTGGTCATGCCATGTCCTATGACCATCTTTCGAGTTCTTGTGGTCCAGTCCACCCCCGTTTTGATCCATCCCGATCATCGAGGTCCATTTTATTTTTTGTTACACCTAGTACCGCGTCACGTGTTAGTCGACTTGGACTCACTCACTGGCAGCGATGGAGGGCCATTATCATACTTAATAACATTTTGTCATTCTCCTGATGTAATCTACCTCTAATAATTCCACAGGGCTATTTGGCTATGTTCTCAGTGACCTTTCAAGTTGACGTGATACGGTTGTCGTGTTGGAGCAACTAGCACCCTTGAGTGGTCAATTATGATCAAGTATCTGTGTTTTTTTTGATACGATATGGTGCATCAAGGTCACAATATATCATCGCATTTTCCACCGCCGTGCTTACCACCATGTCACGACAGGTGGCAACACTACACAGCGGGTTTTCCCAAACCCACCCACAGCAGGCATTATGTTCAAGATAAACATTGCGGTCATCTCACATTTGCAATCGTTCCTGGCCTATACTTCTGCTATCAAATGCTCGATCACATGCTTGTTGCAGGCTATATTCAATCATGCCGCTGTAGCCGTAGGGCGGTCCACGGTGTTTACTCCTCTACCGGGGTTGGTTTATATGTGGAGGCCCTTTCGGCATCGGTTTATCCAACATCATCTTCTCATTCGTCGTCCCATTCATCATAGTTTTTTACCCGAGATCATGTCTTCCAGCGTACAATCCGCTGTCGCATCCATTAAGATCAACAAGTATGATTCGTGTATGCTCACTTTCAATGGTGCTTTCCATTCGTCAATCTTACTATTCACCCTAGTTGCAATCCTCACAGCCGTCGGATACGACTACGGTAAGTGGTATATGACACTATGCACATCAAACAAGCTTATTGACAATATTGACAGTGCTCACATTTGCTGATGAAGTATATCTCACATTTTCACATGCTGCATAACCATCTCACCGGTTCACAATCTCCACAGATCGAATATATTTGGGTCAGTTCTAGGAATTCCCCCACCACCTTCAAGCTCCATATGTTCTTAACTTTCTACAGAATAAGCCTTGGACCTGGGTCTCCTCATTATTCGTTCTTGTATGATTCTAATTATCTACATATCATACTGATGGTGTTAATCAACTTAAATTGCAGGCTCGCTACGTTGGCTCATGCACACCAATGTATGGCAATTCCCGCTGCGAAAATTTGACGTCTGATCGCGCAGTTATTCACTAGACTCACTACTCTTTGTGTGTTCAAAACTTTTGACTGCTACCTCGCGAGCTGACCCCGCATGATCAAAGGGGGGAGTTCATTCGTACCTGGCCCTATAAAAGTGACTCGTCGTATCTCAGACGAAAACATGTATTTCTGACTACTCTTAAGATGTATGTGCTTATCTTTATCTTGTACTCAGCAGTCTTTCTAAGCTGTTGGTTTTATACGATAGCTGTGAGTTCGTTCATTCAGCCTTTGCAACGTCCATATGTGCTCAAGGACATCTTACAGGCGAGGTTGTTTCCCTTTCTTCTCAATGGACTTTCCTTGTGTTTATGGCCACTGCAGAGTGTAAGAATTCATTTCATTCTATTCGAGATCCACCTCACGGGTAGGGAGAGTGGTGATGATTCTCCGTGTGTGGGCGGTGTATAATCAATCCAAGCTCGTCCTCGGAATCCTTCTCACACTGTACGCTGTCGAAATCATCCTGAACATAGCTACATGTGTTATAGTCAGCATTGATTATACCTCATGCACTGGTATGTGATGTCTATTTCATCTGCGTGTAGTGCGATGTGTGCTATTCTCCCATCCTATCACCATGGCTCAAGCATTCGAATTCTCGTGTTGCACGGCACAACCTGCTCCTGCTGTTTGGATAGAGATCAGGGCTGGCGCTCAGGTCACTCTTGGCGTGGTGATGTGTCTACTTATTGTTATCAAGCTTATCGAGGAAGCACTTCAAATGTACAGAGACAGAACGCGATTCCACCTGAACCGTTATATGAAGCTTCTAGTAAAGGAAGGCATCGTCTACTTTCTCGTGTATGTCCTGCGGCTCCTGCCCTTCCCATCACAGTTCCTTTGTGGCTATGCTGATGATGAACTTAGCATTTTCCTCTTGTCGCTTTCCGGTATATTGTACAAGACAATTGAACTCGAAGGGTGGCTGCGGCTGTTGGATATCCTACAATATATACCTCCGTACACGTTCGTCCCCCGATTCGTTTTGAACCTGCGCGCCCTCTATGCACGCGATCTTCAAGACAGACGTGGAAGCAACATTGACTCCGCATTTGGTCTATCATCGGGATCTGGCCATGGCACTGTTAGAAGTGTAATCATGTTTACAGACAACGGGGAGAACGAGGGAGATGGGCAGGTGGAGGCACAGATAGAGGACTCGATGCGGGAGGAAATAGAGTTGGTCGAGAGGACTCCCTGCCCGAGGGAAGAGTGGCATGCGGGTCCTGCTAGTAATCATGTTTGATGGATACCACTCTTCGGCTTGTCAGGTTTCTCAATATTATGTCGCTATTCTTTCATGTAGCCCATCCTTTAATGGTACTGGTGGTACGGAAAACAGATGGACTACCCTGGCCGAAGGTCTGGGACGCACCTGAGTCTGAATTCCAATTCATCTTTGATCCCAACACGGTCATGATGTGCATAGTCGATATATGCATAAAAATAGAAAAGCTTACATTTTTTATTGCGGTCTGCGAGGTGTGTCACGGTAACATCCCCTTTCTCCATCTCCAATGTTACTCTCCCTCGAGCGGCCGTCGATCAGCACTGAGTATCGGTACCATGTTGGAATCACACTCAAATGACCCAGAGTTCTTGTCATTCCGATTGACTTCGGGGTATCGCGAACGGTAATGAATGAACATCCGGTGGACACTGATTTGAGTCTTGATAGGAATGGGGCTCTTGCGAGAACTTGATGATGTGCCCGACAAGGGTGGTTTCGAGCCATGATGTCGAAGGAGTGATCAGTATGATGGATAACATACGCGTGCATACGATCTGTGGTTCTCTGAAAGTACCGTTAGCGACGTCCACGAGGTCGTTTCTCGCACCCATGATATGCTGTATGATTGGTGCGAATAACGTACGCTAGAAAGTCCCGCGCATGAAACATCAATTAGCAAGAAAGTCGAGCGGAACGGATACGCACCTGGGGATTATCACCGATAGTTGTCTTCACTAGACCCCTTCTCGATAGCCGAGCGCAATACTTGCACTGACGCGTGGTCCTCGAATACATGGAGCCTCCCTTGACATCGCGTTCCACTCGTCGCCGTGGTCGTGGTCAAGCGCAAACTGGCAAAATAGCATGTAGACGTTTTTTTACCACTTTAGTGTAAATTTCCCCATTGGAGGGTCAGTAAGTGCATACTACGAATCGGAGTTTGGCCGAGATCTCAGAGATCATCATAATGTCGTCGCATCCTGAAGCACGCCATGAACAGCTCAGAAAGAGCATTCGTACTCTCACAGCTCTCCTGCACAAATTCTCTTTACGGAAATCACCATCCAAACGGTCGCGAGATATCCATCCTTTCCTCGAGCACTTCACCATCCTCCTGACATGCGGCGACAAATATGATCGGGAAGCAAACAAAGTCATAGCAGTCACTGGCTCCATCAACGCATCAAACCAGATCCGGATTCTTGTCGCTGCTCAGAATCCGCATCCACAATCCTCAATAATCGATCTGACGTTGATAAAGAAAGACACGAGAACGCTCGCCGAAGTCGTCAGTAGGTGTGTCACTTCTGATATATTGTTCTTTCGTGTTGACGTTGATCATACATAGCCCACAGATCACACCACTTGTTAACCACATTGCAGATGTGTGGTCTGTGCTGTCTGGTTTTTCCGCTTTGAATTCGCATGCGCCACGGTACCAACAACAAGTAGAGTCCGTTGAAATCTTCTTTCTTTCAAGAAGTTTCCCAGAATTCATCGTTCGTTTCAAGGAAGATATCAGACTGTGTGGTGGACGGCGCTTGTTCAATGTGATCGAGGAGTGGAAACCTGATCGAACGGGGATGGATCCCAAGTGGGTGACCCCTCCTAGCTGGCTGTTCGACGTGGAAAAGAGACTATCTCTATCTTTTAAATCAAGGCAGGCAAGTGGCAAGGTCCAATGGGAGTTTTCTGACGACACGTTGCACGCCTGGTCGAGGGTTCTTGCTTTCATGTTGCGACAGGTGGACGGTGGCATCGAGCATGTCAAGGCGTCTAAAGAAAAGAAAGTGGTAGAAGAAAAGGCAATGAAAAATCTCAACAATTGGTGCTCCACATTGCATTATTTCATCGTCTGGAAGGCGGGAGTTGTGAAGAATCTGCTGACCAAGACTAGTATGTTATCCAGCATTACGACCAAAATTAAACCATCGGAGGGTGTCACGGGTCCGTATTTTGTCCAAGTATCCTCTGGATCGTAGCCAATCATGATACTCCCTTCCGATACCCAGCTACAGATGAAATCGGTGTGTCTCCAATGCCCTCCTTGTGGTTCCAATTGATCAAGGTACAGAGAATGATATTGCCGATTTTCGCGAGGAACCGAATGAAGCTAAGGGAGAACAGGTTTATCGCTATCTAAAGGCTGTTGTTGCCTGGCATGCCGCAGTACACCACCTCCGCAAGGACGAGACACTCTCAGTATTTTTGCAAGATCTCGAAATTGGTCTTGTAGAAGCTCCTCGCTCTCAGCCCGACATCTTTACCCTGTCTCAGACCTCCGACGCGTTGATCGAACGATTTCCGGATTTGGCAGATCACGAGAAGAGCGTTTCGGAGATCTTGTCAAGCCGTTATCCGCAGCAGTTTATTGGCTGCGTACACGCCGAGGCAACGCTAATGGGCCTCGTGAATCATTATCCGCATGAATCAGAGCATGCTGGTCAAGGTGTTCTTGTAAGGGAAGAACAACATATGCGGAAAATTATCCTACCTGTGTGTTTTGCCTCTTTTCATCTTTCGAAACCTGAAATCGTCACACGTTTGCTAGGTTGCCGGCGCCGGGAGTGTGGTGATAGCCGCCAGCAAGAAGTGTTGCTGGACTTGCGACTGGGTGGGGCGCCATTTGGAAATGCAATTTCAGCTTCCCGGGACCCACGGTATCATGTATGCTTGGGATCCACCCGCGGTTGGCTTTGGCGTGCCCGTTTTGGAGAAGCTTGAAAGCGTATTGTGGAAAGAGCTGTATCGAGTGGTCTCGAGCGGTCTGGAATCATCGCCCTTATACTCCATGTACAGTTCGACCACGAGCTCACCCCAAGGAGTGTCCGAGGATGAGATGCCTTCACGTGTGTTTGAATATTATTAGGGTTATTGTCAGATGGGTCTTCTAGTATGATGCAAGATCTGCACATTTAATCCCGCCGCGCTTTTTGCTTGTCCCGCCGCGCTTTTTGTCCGTCCCGCCGCGCTTTTTGCTAGTCCTGCCGCGCTTTTTGTCCGTCCCGCCGCGCTTTTTGCTAGTCCTGCCGCGTTTTTTGTCCATCCTGCCGCACTTTTTGTCTGTCCCGCTGCGCTTTTTGAGTGGTCATAAGTAGACTAGTACTAAGTAATACAGCTGGTCACAAATTATATTAAA
>JBBPTX010000318.1:0-34432 GCA_038094595.1 Pulveroboletus aff. annulatus
GCACTCGCCCTTGTCCACATGGGTTCTGCCGGGCGTCATTAATGAAGCACCACGAAGTAAGATTGAACTCCCAGTTGTCCGCAATGGACCCTCCAGGCTGGTCCGTGGCCCACATCTGGCTGAGGAAGTTCTTTTGTGCTTCCGCACACAGGTCGGGGTTATAGTTGGGGTCGTGGCAAAAGTATCCTGGTGGAACGACGTTGAAGACGGGGTACCTCAAGGTGGCAGAAAGCGCGTCCCACTCGGACTTGGACGGCCAACACCGGTTGTCCGCTGTGCATTTGCAACTCGAATTCAGGGCAGCCACGGTCGTGGCCACTGCGAGAATAGTAGATATGAAAACGAAGATTGTTTGAAACATGTTAGCCTGTATGAGTTTGGGGTCTGGATGGCAACTACTTATAGGTCTGTCCGTATGCATCGTCGTGCCCGGGTTCAGAAAACGGATAAGAAACCGAGTCCCGATGTACCGATGGCATCTGGCGCAAGATAACCAACAACTGAGATCATGGTGCGCATTGATCTGTCAGATGTAGCAAAGACCAGATGCCAAGACCAGCCTGAGCGAGAGATTGTGCGTACGAGCATACGTCTTCAATTTAGTTGTAGCCCTGAAACAGTACTAGTAAGAACTTCAAGACCTGTTGGTAGCAGGAAGTTGGTGTTGCGTTAGTGGGCACTCAAACGAGGCTAACTTGATGATAATCGGAATTGCTAGTGAGAATCTATCTCTTTGGAACGCTGCAACGATAAATAGCGCAGCGGCTCTGACTCGGACTTTGAAGGCGTGCCAGCTCTGGTTGATCAGGACTCATCATTGACACCGTGGCACCCCTGGTCCGCCTGTCAATAATTGTTAACCTCTCCCTGGAACCAGCCAAGACAACATAGTGGCCTTTGCCTAGCGACTCTGCGAGCAGGCTTACCCCAGTAACATCCAAGTTGGCTAATGCATCGACAGGCCATGGTTGTGTATCACACCATCAGTGCCCGTTAGTGACGGTCATCGTGTGTTGGACGACAGCCCGTTAGCATAGTGAGTCGGTAAGCTGCGTCCGGCGCCGTTGAGTTCCGAATGCATATACCAGCAGTCGTTCCAAGTTTCACTTCAAGTTGAAAATGTTGCCGGACTCGCCAGTGGTGGTGGCTTGAAGAGCTTCTTCACCGCTACGTGGTGCTCCCAGGATCGCTAACAAAAGTCTGCAGAAATAACCCGCAGATCACGTACATAGTGGATACGTTCATCAATGGAACGCCTCCGCGACCACCATTAGTATCACCCTCGTGCTCTTACCCACATTCGCATCGTCCTTGGCACCGACTGCCACACCAGTCCATGATGCGGATCAGCAGGAACACATTGCTTGATAACTTCCGCAACATGTTCCTAAAAGGCATCGGCGCCCGTCAGAATGAAAGCTGTCTGTGTGGCACCAACAATCACATACCGCTGTTCCGTGCTGTCTCTCAAATTTAGCACACCAACTCCGACTTGAATGATCACCCTGGTCCCGGTTTGCCTCTGTCGCGACCAAACGCGAGAACCATTGTTCCACCTCGTGTTCAGCCCCAATCGTACATATTACGATCGCATTGTCTTTGGACTTTTTGACAACATCCACCGACCGTGATTTCTGCATCGGACGCGGTTAGACCCAGATGGCGATCGAGAGACCGCGCCGGACCATTTCTTTCGCTCGTGCGGCCCCGCCTGGCCGCTCTTCGATACCAACCGATTCAGCACATAAGGCTTCCGAGTCATTGACGGCATTGACCAAGCGTCCCATTTCGAGGACGGCCCGCGCTTTAATGCTCTTTCCGTCCAACAACTCGAGCTTGCTCGCAAGAACCCAAAGAGCGACGTCATTTGGACACGCCTTCATACCAATTGCATACGATGCACGCGCAGCAAGGAAGTCCTTTGGTAGCTGATAGATATGTCCTTGGATCATATACAGCTTGGCGAATTTTGGAAACTTTGTTAGCGTAGTGGACACCGTCCCAGGAGCAACATCATGACGGCCTTGTCGTCGCTCGAAGACGGCAGACCTCATCTCTACAAAAAGTTGATGACGTGTCACAATGTTGAGATGAGAAAAATACACGGGTCACTTACTCGCTCAGTGTCAGCCACAATCCGTGCACGGATGAGCAACTCGCGCGCGACGCCCAGCTCACCACTCTCGGCCTCGAGTTTGATGGTGGCAAGTCAGATTTGCTCCGAGTCACTCTCCGGGTTAACAACAAGGGTCTTCTCAAGAACGCGGCAGGTACATCCCTGGCCAACCACTTTTCTTTGGCGGACATTAGCCAGTGCTTCCGTTTGTTGACAGTAGTGTACAGCTTGCATTAATATAGCATCAAGTGATCCACTATCGTGATGGTTAAGATGAGATCCTCCAAGGGAAGTAAACCGTTACGTACCGAGTCCCGTGTGCCTTCTCAAGGTTCGCCGCCTTGCACCATAAGTTGTGTTTATCTTGAGCGCACATGCCAAGGTCGCTCTGGATGTCCCGACCATTCCCCCCACCTCTACGTTTTCCGCATCAGCGACCCACATATCCAATCGGCCCTCCTCTTCGACCTTCATGGCCACCGTAGCCTTGACGATCGCCTCACGCGTCCTCGGCGAGCCCTCAGTCTCACACCGCTTTGCTGTTTCCTTCAGCCATTGCTCTCGTGTCATGGGACATTCGTAGTTCGCGGACGCCTGCTTCGATCAACAACGCCGAGCTCCTTGTTCCGTGTCTCGACAGACTTTTCAGGGTCTGCGTCGCTTCTTGTTCGAGGAACTGACCAGTGACTATCCAAATCTCATGTGAAGTCGGAACTGATTTGCGGGCTTTGTTCAGATCAGCTTTTGCGCGCTCTAATGTTTCTAGACGAACAAGTGCCAGCCATAGCTCGACAGAAAGCGGGATGACCTCGAAGGGACGGAAAGACTCGGGCGTCGGATGCAGAGGCTTCCGGATCGACAATCCCTTTCCGTAGTCGTACAGAATTGGAGATGGCCTCGAGATCTTCGAAAAAAGGTTAGAGATTAAGATGTAAATGGCGAACTACAACACGCATTTGCGTCTTGTTCTAAATCGGCAGCAGCATGCCAAATCTTGATACTGCGCCCTACATGTGGGACAGCGTTCGCCAAGATGATCTTGGTATCGTATCAGTTCTGTAACTAACATCAGAAACTAATACATTAATCCAAGCCGGTGTACATACATGTAAGTGTGCAGCTTCCAGCCAAGCATCCTCGCTCTTGGGACATTGTTTACATCCAGCCTTGATTAATTTGCGTGCCATGACCATGCGACCCATGTTCTTCCAAACATGTCGCAGCAATCCAACCTGGCACGCGCTTGGGATTCGAATTCACGAGCAAGTCGAAGAACATCCAAGCCCGTTTGATGTCACCAATTTCGGCTTCAGATTTGATGACGATTCTGTCTAGAGAACCCTTGGGGTCTACCAAGCAGCCAACCCAGAGTCGGCGTGCCCGAAATCTAGGTACAACAAGTCGGTTATTAGTATAAGACATATGACCTCCCAAGTATATAACTCACCTGGTCAAGTCTGAGCGGAAGAATTTTATCTCGTGCCTGACCGATCTCCACAAAGTTAGTCACTGTCCCAGACCCCGCGGGAATTTTGAAGCCGCCAGACCAGAGAACCAGTTAGGTCACATGTTGCAGTGAGCAAACATTGATTGTGACGGTACCTGTTGTTGCCTCGCGTCCAACGAGCTTTTATATTCCGTCTTTCCCCTGTCACTCACAGTTGGGGACAACAAAGGTTCTTTCATCCTTTCTTGCGCGCAAGATCACCTACTTCCGGTATGTTTTCCCATTCCTGGTCTGTAACGACAAAAAGACCACGCTTCAAATCTGCAAACGGCAGCTGGATTTTAGGTCGCTCTGCACGATGCTAAACTAACTGCACATTCTCGCGTGCTTCCTTGAAGAAAAGAGACGATAGTTGCAGTTCAGCGAAACAAAAGGGAGACAGAAACGAACCAAACAGCACACACCTGCGTACACGTCTCTGCGAGTCCGTTTTCTGGTAGACTGATTCGTATATCCAATCGGCTTCTTCGTCATCTGTTCGTACGTTGTACCAGAAATCCGGGTCTTGGAATTGCTCGGGGTCGACATCAAGTATCGCCACATCTCGCCTGTGCCTCCTGTGGTATGAAACAGCCCATTGGGAACGGTGCAAGAAAACAAATCAAGAATGAAAAACCTACGCTACTGCTTCTGCAGATGGACCCTCCCTTGCAGGACCGATATCTGAACGCGTTGTAAAACCTGAAGCACTGGAACAACGTCATACAAATGGATTAGACCCAAGACTGGTGCGCCTACCCATGGCAGAGACCAGCGATAAAGGATGGTGATGCGTTGACAGTGCCAGTTTATTGGTTTTGTTTGCTGCCATGATGAGCAGCTTGCTGACTGACATAAACACCGCTCATTGGATGGATTTCCGCCGTTGGATCACAGCCACCGGGTTAGCTAATCGCAAATTCCTTCTTTGGTATATTAGGTCAGAGCCTCGGAATTGTCAGTGACTCTATCCTGGTTGACTTCGATGGCGCCATAGCGCTAAGGGTTCCAGAAAAACAACCAGCCTTCAAGCTTGGGTGCACGCTCTCTTGTCATGCTTTTTCTGCACCCTTTCGGGCCAACCACCAGCACTGACCCATTTTAGCGAGGCGACTCCGAGGATTGAAACTTTGCTATTCCCCATTCATTATTCAATAATTCTGGTCTCGGGTTTCTGATTCATTCAGTTCAGTCCCCGACACGACTGACCTTACCTTTCTCAAGCTAACCCACCCGCAACCTTGGTGGTACTAAACACTGCAGAAACCTCAAGTTATGAAGCCCTCCTCGAGTCAATGAAGCCCACTCCCGTCCTGCTTCGAGACGGCTGTACAAGACGGCTGGAAGCAGCGTCATCTGCCGTTGAGATTGTCATTTGCGCTGGCCAGGCGAACGAGACAGGCGACAGCCCGAGGTGCATTACCCGTGATCTCGCTGCTCACCAAATCGAGACGCTTACTAGCTTTCGTCCTCGCGCTTTATACAGCGCAACCGAGGTATCATCGACATGAATTTCTCGCGCGTGCGCCTTTTCCAATATCACCAGCGACATGAGTGCGCCGACCACACGATCAGTGATGGGGGCCTCCACGCAACTACGCGCTAATTACATAACGCTCGGTCGATGGGACGCAGAACGAGTTTGTGGATGCAAGTGTTCTTGATTTGCGTTATATGCTTTCTATTTTTCCAGAATACCATGACTGAGATTTGCGGAGGCGGGTCATATCTAACTGTGAACACCAGTTTCCGCCATACTAGGCTATCCTTGTTGACTGAACGCTTGGAAATTAGCACCCTTGACGCCAGGCTGATAATGAAATAAACTACAACGACATTGATTACTGGACTCGAAAAACGTACATACAAGCTATTCAACCATTCTTATGGAAGTTCCTTTTTCAAGCACATAACATGTACGTGCATCCCTTTATCGTGGGGTAACCATGTCCCTGGCCGGAAGGCACAACAGACACATCGTGCACACAAACACGCCACTCCCTGCCAGGTACAACACTGCGTTGCTTCCATCGGTGAAGCTGAACAACTGCGCAGCAATCTGTATGCTCGAAATTCCAACGACACCGGCTAGAAACGAGGCCAGGCCAGTTGCAGTTCCTCGGACCGCAGAAGGAAACGCTTCTGGGGTCCATCCGAAGAGCTACGATCGTTTAGCTTAGCAACCCGGCAGCGACAACGAAACTTGGACTACACACCGTTGCATTGAAAAGGGTCTGACAGAAGCTTTCAAGTACGTTGAGACCGACACGACTTGCCTGTGTGTTCACGATACTGTAGAGGAAGAGCGATATGCCCATGACCATGGAGGAGAAAACGAGCGTCCATTTTCGTCCAACCATGGGTGCACGGACCATCAAAACGGACAAAGCCACCGCGGCAATCCCGGGGATGGCGATGATCACGTAGTCGATGTATGTTTGTTCCAGACTAACGTTGATTGCACCATTCTTCCGTTGCAAGATGAGGGGCAAAAATGTTCCGGCGATGAAAAACCCTATGTTCCGTACTGAGAAAAGAAAGCGACAAAAGCGGATATCTTACCCCAGTAATCAAACATCCATGTAGTCCAGACAAGGATCGTGACCCGTACCATCCTCCAGCTCCCGAACAACAATTTGAGTCGGGTGATTTCAGAGGTCAGTCTCTTTGAAAACCCTCTTTCTTCAGAATCCGTAGCCTCCACTGATTGTTCGCAAAGTGATTCCACGGTGAGGTCGCAGGGACGTTTGTTGAATGCAGCAATCTTGTGAATGACCTCGACTGCAGCTCGGTCTTTCCCTTTTGACAAGAGGAATCTTGGGGATTCATAGAAAGGGAAGATGAAAAAGCGGATGACGAAAACACCGAGTGTGATCGAAGCAACTGTGAAAAACAAATATCGCCATCCCATGTTGACGTCTTTTGAGCAGCAAGGCTCAATGCCTCCTGTTATGCGACAGGACACCATGTTTGTTGGGCAAGAGTAATTCGGTATGATCCCAAGAGCGATCACAGTACATGTCAATCCAGCCAATGGTTGGAAGATCGAGAGGGCCGCGAGAAGATAGAACCGGTCCTAGTTAAACGTCAGTTACATCTAATGCCTTCATTGAGAGGGACCGGTACCGCTGGAAGATATTCGACAGTTACTGAACAAGTGAGAGTAAGTAATGCGATAGCTGGAGTAGCGATGATGCTCTCACTAGTCGAGTCGACGGGTATGTTTCCCCCAAGTCCAAATCCAGCGAGTGATGCAAACAATAGGAAATAGTTGAAGGAAGATATGGATCCAAGACACATGCCGAACACGCCAGTAATCAGCGTAGTGGAAAGGAATGCCACTCTACGACCTAGATTGGATCCATCAGCGTGGGGAACCCTAAGTGAAGAGGTTCAGATTGCTAACGAACCCACGACATCAACTAATACACCCCATACAAACGCCCCTGTGGTAGTCCCAATAGTAATTGCTGCGGCCAATTTTCCGTACTCGCTATCTGAAAATCCGAGTTCACGTTGTATGTTTGGCGATGCGAGCGTTAATGCCTGTGTCCACATAATATCCAAGAAAAATCCGGCGCCACAGATAGACCAGATCAGCCTAGCTTTTCTGTATTAGATATGTGACGGATTACAATAGAACCAAATGAGGATGGGACGCACCATTGATAACGACCCATGCCATACCGATTTAACTCTTGGTCGATGATTGACGATTTGGTTTTGGGTTGCAATGGGACTAATCCATGTTCGACAGACTCGTCCGCCTGGATTTTCACCTCAACCGATGAAGAGGTCATCTGAAGGCAGAATATAAAGATATCGCTCCAAACGATACAGGGCAGCTACCTTGATATCGTTAAAAAGGGTTCATACTTTATATCTTACGGTCATCACCAGGTTTGAAGAACGAAACGCGGACATAGACAGCATCTTCCATGCACTGCTATAGATGGCCAAATTAGATGGAGGGCACGAGAAGAGTTTCAGCATTGCATACGGACGTTCAGATCTGAGGGCGGGATCATTCAAGGGCATTTACATGATTGTCAACTGGGTGCCACCACACTGGACACAAGTAAATAACGTTCCAGTTGTTCCTGGAAAGGGCAAAAAATATCAACACCAGCATGATTCGACGATGTTATAGTGAAATGACCGAGGTACTACCTTTTCAACTGAACGAAGTTGTACGATGTCAAGTGACCAACTCATCGCCAGACTTATAGAACGAGGAGTACGTGACCACTGGACTGAGTGGGTATTGCGTGGCCGATGTGAATGGAACTGTCGCACGGAGTGCCGGGTTGAGCTCAGTTGTCACTGAAAGTAATTGAAGGGTGAGGACGACCCTGGACGACCGCTCTGGCGGCGAGGACGCTCCTCGGCAGCTCGAACACCATCCCTTTTCTCGTCCGTGGATCTAGTTATGCACAACGATTGTCCTGCTCAGCTGAAAAGATTCGGGGTCGACCTAGTGCTACCGTACTAGATTGGTAAGTGAGATTATACATGATCACAGTAGTGATGACGTGAATCAAGTACTAACCTCTCCGAGTCGGCAAGAGACAGTTCTACCATATCAAGGAATGGCTTCTTGACTGCTACACGAGCTAGATTCAAGTTTAACCGGACGCTGGTGACCGCATGAGTACCCGTTCAACGGGAGAAGGCGGAAGTTACGTAAAAGGAAATGGAGGTTGGTGTTTGTCTCCGACTGCATCGGTCCAGCCTGAGGCACCAAGTTCACTTTGGATCTCCCGCTGTAGCCTCTGTATTTCAGGTTTCCGGAGAACCTGGGAATGGTTTCGAGCTCTCAACTCGGGATGAATCTTATCCTGTTTACTTGAGGGTCCGGCGTTTCCGGAAGGGAAAACAAGGGGCAAGTCATATATGATTCAGAACCGTGACTGCCACCTTTTTCAAGAAACTTCGTGTTGATAACCAACACGTGTTCCACAGCGATCAGGAACTGGACTTCGTTTTCGGCACGGCTGTATGGGATGTACCTGAAGGACCCAAACTCGAAAGCTTCGTAACGTGTTGTAACGCCGGGATCATCATCAGACCTTGACTTTGCATCCGAGGAAATCATAGCATATAGGACGATTCAATCATATCCTGGTCCAGGTCAACCCCTGTAAATGTATGCAGACGTTCAGTGAACCACATCCACAAGCTTGAAGGTTCCCTTCGTGCGCCTGCTCCGACTCTCGGGCTTTTCCCCACTACAGCCGATTGGTCACGAGGAGACTCTTCATACCGCACCCTTCGGACATGATTCAAGGCCCAAGATCCGATTGATGAATCCAAGGTACCATGTTTCCCCCTCTATGTGATGCACTGGTGTTCACAAACGGGCCACAAATGAAATGTGGAATCCAATCATAGCTGTCAATTTTGTACGACATATTACAGGAGACGCTCCGTTCAGCCTAATGGTTTTTGAATGCATCATGGATATTAAACGGCAATGGACATCGTCGCATGTAAACACGAGTTCCACTAAGCTGATAGGTGAGATTATGGCAAGGGGAACCAGAACTATTCGTGTCGGTATCGAAATTGATCTCCGTTCTCGATGCAACAGCTACCCCCGAGGTCCTTGCACAAGGTGTCTCCTCGGAGCTCCTCTGTTTGCCGTAGATTCACTCCATGCAGCACAAACAATGGCCTTCGATGGAGGTCTCTGTACCACAGGCGCGAAACCTTTTCCCCTTTACAGTCGTGTGTCAGTACCAACTGTAGCAAGTGCAATAGAGCTTAGCTGGGTACTACAACAACTTTTTTGATCTATCGCACAATGGTATGTATTCCCTCTTGTTAACTCTCTCGTTCAGTTTCTGATCCATCTTGTAGCCAGACTGATCCCAAAGACATCTGATTCATTACCTTGGGCCTCCGATTTGCCATGTTCAAAGCTTTTTCAAGGTTTGGTCCGGTGCTGCTAGCTCGACTATACAGCCTGGTAGGGCGTTACTGTCATCCTTGGACTTGTTCTGCCTCAGATATGAATGGCCATGCACCGTACCGCTGCAGTAACAAGAGGAAGGGGACATTGTCGGACATCGTCGATGGAGGGTGGACATCCTCGTTTCCTTCAAGTAAATGACTGAAACTCAGGCGATCAACTCAGAGGACCCCCATACCGCCCAGTAAATTCCGTGACTACCTTCCTCGTTTCTCGCACGTGCAAGTTCAAGATTGGCTGCTGGGGCACAGAAGACGTTGCATCCGTGTACGTAGTATAACAGAAATCCTTCTGTATATCATACACGGACAGCAGCGTGTCGACCTTGGAAAGGGGGATTTCCCCCCGCACAATCGTCTTCTCATCTCACCGATTGGTGCCTTTTGTGTTTCTCTCTGCCTCCGCCGCGATGTTGCGATAGACTCTCTAGTACGACGACATCCAGACGCACTATCTAGGAAGGCAAGTATCACTATCCTCCGAATCCACGCATAGGGGGATTAACTCCCGATATCAATGTCGTACCCTCGATATGCCCATGTTCACTAAAGACTTGCATCGATGAGGGTACCACGGTAGGTGCGAACTCGAACCTGACAAACTCGCCATCTCCATCACGAATGCAGGTCTGCGTCATCGCAAAGGCTGCAGTGTCCACCTGTTCTTTTCAATGTCATTTGTACAAGAACTTGCTCCTGTGCTCTATTCAGTTGTGCGAGTGATATATATCCCTCATATATCCCCCATGCCATATTCCATGCTCATCCCACGTAATTCCAGGACCGTATGATTTACTACCTTGCAAGGTCGCATGGTGGTTTTAGTGCACCTGCAAGGGTTAAATTCATCTCTCGCTGAGATTAATAGTATAGTACTGTCGCGTCAGTTGTCAAGAACTTGCCGTACGTCCATCCAATTTGGGAGTTTGCGACCCGCTGAGCTGAGTCTTGGCTCTTTGAAGACCCCGCATGTTCACCCCATATCTTTATTCTACGCATTTTTGTTGCTGCCTCTATCCCTGCAAGAACTCACGGATGAAATTATCAGGAAGATAACCGCGCGCCACTTTGGTCACCTCACAGTATTCATAACCCGTGCAAAGCGACAAATTGAATGGACTAGTTCATGTGTCCGGAGATATATAAGTCAATGTATAATCGTACACTTGTAATTCTCCTAAACCTAGACAGATGGTAAGCCATGAGAGCTGTATATTTCCCTCCAAAAATACTTGTGACGACGACGGAGGAAAGATGGAATTGTGTGGGAAATCCTTTTTAGCTTGTACTGCGCAGGGTATTATTACGACGTGAATTGTGTATGTAAAGCGACCGGCAGAGGAAGTGAGGGATAGGGTGATGATGGTGATGACGAGAGCTCCGAGAAGCGCTCGCAAACGTGTAGGGAATACGGTAGATCCGATTAGGAAGAGTAGCTCATCCCCCTCGCAAACGATGGTGGCTGTGAGATGCCGATCCCGTCGCTCTCAACAACGCCGTCCGCCGACACATAGGAGGTGTTCGCACGGCGGAACTGCGAGTGAGGGGAGGTCGTGGAACGCCACTTACTTTCCCATGCCCGAAGCGCCGCAACGAATCCGGGGTTGGGACTGATACACGGTCGATGGCGCTTGACGAGTGCGTACGCCTGGTCATACGACATCCCGAGATGATAGATGAGGTAAGCAATAACGATGGCGGGTGATCGAGAGATACCCTAGTCACCCGACTTTCTCAGCACCGCGTTGTGCCACCCTACACTGCATGACGCACCTGCTGGCAATGCACAAGAACGTTCCCGCCGCTGGTGAGCGCGCTGGCAATGAACTGGCATGCGCTTTCGAGGTGGGGTCGAAGATCAGCGGAGGGTTTGTCGTGAATATCGATCTTGAGGCATCGGATGCCGTCTTTCTCTGATATCGGAACCCATGGGGCGTCGAGAACTTGGACGATGTGTGTGATCCGATGGTTTTTGAGCAGGTCGCGGTCCATTCTTGCGGGCATGGATCCGAGGAAAAGAGTACCCGATGGCGAGCGATGATGGACTGGGGACGTGGCATTTGGATGGCGCGTGGGCAGAATTTGGTGCATCGGCGTGCACATGGCCTCCATGACCTCCTTTGTCATGCCCTCGAAGCGAATCATCTTGAATTTTGAATAGGGGGGATAGATGGAGCTAGTGTTGATATACGGGGTGTTTTATAGCACAAGGACCATCTGGGTAATGTGAGAAAGGGGAGATGCTTAGGAGAAACATGGTGGATCTGAGGCATTCAAATAGTCGATCATGAGTGGTGTAGCGTGGAGCACTCCGCTGCCCAATTGGGTCGTGGGCCTGGATGTTGGGCTGTGCAAGATGGCCTAGAGCCGCTTGCGGACATCTAGGTGGTTCTGGACCCTTTTCCCCCTGGAAATAATGAACCTCATTGAAGGTCGTGTCAGACACAAAGTGTCGGCGGGCCACGTAAATACACCAGCCGATGATGTCACGTTCAAGTTTCAAATGACGCAAGTCCACATGATCTGGAACATAGCCAGCATGTAAAAACACAATGGACGTGGTCTTGTACGATAAAGAGGTACCCGCTTGAATCGCCTCCAGATATCGCGACCACAGTTCCTAACATCGGACGTCATCAATCACCCTAGCTGTTCCTGGGGGGACCTCGTTGGCCACCTTCAAAGCTCACGTTGTTTAAAACGACCATTTCGGAACTACCCTCTTCTCTCCCCACCCGATAAAGCACGTCTCATGGTGCCACTCTCCATGTTTCGCAAAAATCCCTCCGGAATGATGTATAAAAATGGAGTTTATTCTTATTCAGTCCTCTCTTCATGCGGCATCATGTCATTGCTCCGTTCCCGACATTGTCGCATTCTTCATCTCGGCACCGTCTGATCCCACGAAGAATGTCGGTCCAGATCAAAACACAATAACGAAAGGAGAACGTGTAGCCAATAGCCTCAGGGAACTTTCTAAGGCCATTTCTCCTTGCATCGCGGACAACGTGGCCGCGGGAGGGGGGAATATCTCGGTAGACATACATGCAGGCCAGGGAACCTCAGGCCTCAGCCCTGAAGACTTGGTGCCGTCCTAGTTGGCCCGGGTGAACATGACGCACCCCTCGTTCCTGCGCCCATACCGTCCACAACCCACTGTGCTTGACTGAACGGCCTTGCCAGTGCTCCGCGATGATGATGTGCCGCCCCTTATGGTCGACTCATCGATTCTTCATTTCGGGACTGTAACACACACCTTGAAAGCTTGATTTCAAAGCTTCACGTTTGCTGACGCCGGGCGCCAAACACCGCTGATCGTGCCACGTCCTCAGTGCAACAGCACCGTGAAAACGTTTATCACTGGGTGCGAAAAAAACGGCGCCTGGCGAAGACCGCCGCGGTGCCATCACAAGATGACAAAGGTACACGGGCCAACGTTAGGACCCTGTGTCCCTTGTCTCATCGACGTCTGTGCCTCAATCCCTTCATACAAGTCATAAAAGATCCCTGCAGTACATATATCAGGCACAGAATCCTTATCATTGAAAAAAAAAGCAAGACACACCTCGACACCGCCCTCTGAATCGTGGAACTGCACATCAAAAATCAGGTCGCAGAACGTAAGCGTAGGCACATTAGGTGCTTGGGCGTGCACGATAAGCAAGCCAAACGTAACTCCAAGTGATCCCAGCCCTCGCAGATGCTTGGAGGAGACCCGTCTGACTCACGGCCTGATGAGCGCACGTGGACACGTACGGGTACGCCGGGTCTACCAAGCCGAGTTGCCTCGCAAAAACGCCGTCACTGATCACGATCGTGGTCATGAAACACGCTGTTGTGACTGTTGTGTGTGGCACGCCGGCTCCTGACGTGCCCCTCCCGACGTTTTCTTGTTGTCCGCGATGGCAGTAGGTTCTTGAGGGGCCATCACTCGAGTGGCGCCCATATGCCCCGGCGGAGAACGTACATGTGGATGGCGGTGCATCAATAAGGCTTGACTGGTGACTTCGATGCCGCCCTCGTGGTTGCCATCACGGGCAGAACGGGCATGTATACGATGAAAAGGTAAAGCCGCAGACATGTTGCCAAAAGCAACATCTTGTGGATGAATTTATGCACCTTGGCTAGACACAAAAAGGACAGCGACAAGGATACGCCGATCTTGGCGCCGTGACTCACCTGTCCGGCTTGTTATCCTTACCGTATTACCGAAACGCGGGGACAATCATGGTACGCATGTCTTGTTGCGTAGCAATGGTCGATTCTTGGCGAAGCTTGGGTTGCATTAATTCCAATTGTAACGCGGCCAACACCCTCCAGTGGGGATTCAGTTGGCTGCTGTGGAGCAACTCCCATATCCTGTGGCGCACGATGGCAACCGGTAAATATCTCGACATCCATTAGCTGACAAGCTCGAATAAAGAGGTCAGATCATGAAGATTGCAGAACAAGTACTAGTCGTGAAGGGTATGGACTCTGGACAAAAGGGAAGATGGAGGGAGGCGAAAACGACATCAAAGTTTACGATCAAATGAGCGGTCAACCTAGTAACAACTAGTCTACAAGACGACACAGTGGGTGTGCTTCTTGCCCTTGGGCCTGCTGAGAAGCGCAGCCCGAGTAGCGTACTGGAAGACCTCGCGAACACCCTCTCCCGTTCGTGCTGAGCACTCGAGGTAGTGCTTTGCCCCAATCTTGTTGGCCACTGCCATTCCCTGGAGTGCATTCAACAAACAGGAATAGAAGAAGAGTGGTGGCGACTCACCTCCTCGGGGGTCACGGGACGTTGGCTCGTCTTCCTGAGTTCCTCGATCACTCGGGGATCACGCCGAAGGTCCTTCTTGCAACCAACCAAAATAATGGGCAAACCGGCGCAAAAGTGCATGACCTCGGAAATCCACTAGAATGGGGGTGCTGCTAAGAAGACATCCAAACGATTTCATAAAAGACGGACCTTTTCCTGTACGTTGTCCAGCGAGTCTGGAGAGTCAACTGCAAAGCAGATTAGGATGACGTGAGAGTCGGGGTAGCTGAGGGGCCGGAGCCGGTCATAGTCTTCTTGGCCGGCTGTATCCCATAGCGCCAGCTCGACGTGCTTGCCGTCAACTTCAACATCCGCCACGTAGTTTTCAAAGACAGTGGGAACATAGACCTAAGAGTGCACCAAAAATGTCAACGTACGAGGAAAGACGGAAAGGACGGGAAAATACCTCGGGGAATGTTCCTTTGGAGAAAACTATCAACAAACAGGTCTAGAGCGGGCATCAGAACGAGAGTAGGCAACAGCAGTAAAGAACAAGGACCTTTCCACAAGCACCATCACCGACGATAACGAGTTTCCTCCTGATTTCAGACATTATACGAACGTAGAAAGTAGGACGTGGTTGACTGAGCGGGCGCTGTTGGAGATGATGGTGTTGAGCGAGACAAGAAGTCGCACGATGATACAAGGCGGTCTTTGAATCGGACATTCAATCCATCACGGCTGTGCCACACCTGTGCCGTGATGCCGTACAGCCTACGAAATTACATGCCAAGTCCAAGTCCCCCGCAGCGCTCGTATTCTCCTTCGGGTCCGTAGCTGCCCATCTTGCATATCTGTATCTCGTCCACATTCCATGTCCCGAAATTCACCTTGACAGGGCCGTGCCAGTTGGGCTGTTGCTCTAGTTGGACTGCCTGCGTGGCAGTTGAATTGAGCAACGACGTGTATGAGAAACCCTCGCGCTGGCTTGTTTTGGGCCAGCGATGGGTCGTGTTGAGTACCGTGCAGTGTAGCTGACAGCACTTAGTGAGCGCCTCTGCGATACCGTCACAAACGAACCTTGAGGGGACGACGGTCCCTGATAAAACCTGCGTCTGCAAACGTCTTGTTCACCATCTCTGACAACTCGTCAGCGAGGCCGTGAGCATTCGACAATGACATTCACCGCCGACTTGTAGTAGTCGCTGCGCGTCTCTGTCCTCGAGCGAGGGGCCAAGCCATAGCACATGTGCCTTTTCTGGGTTTCCGCCCTCTGGCGGCATAATGTTCATCAATTGAAGAGGAACTTTGAGAGGCGCGCCGCCCAGCAGTTCTGATATTTGTGGCCGAAGCGAGGACAAGAGCGACTGTGCCTCTGAGAGGGTCTTTCTATTTGCCCCATTATCGTCGAGTGACATCACGCCCAGCGTCAGATGTAAGCGACGCGAAGGAATCACGATCGTCCGATCGAGACCGGGTACGACCGGTGACGTCTCCAACAGCCCGTCCGTAAATGCAGACACGGATTTGCGCAGTGCATCATGATGTCCCTGAATGTGATCAGTGCAGACGTTGAAAGTAACAAGGACCCAAAACTGACAATGGGGAGTGATAGAACTGTCAAACGTGTCAGCAACTTGGAGTGTATAGTAGACGGTACCAACAATGTGTGAGTCTGATCAGGGGGTTGGAACGCCGATTTCTGGACTGACCCCTAGCCATGGTCCACTATAGTGACAGCAGTGCAAACGCCCGAGCTCAACAAAAGCAGTTGAAGACAAGCTCGGTGGCCGTCTCAGTGGCGCGGATAAAGATGTGGCTCAGACAAAGCACTTGACAAAGACCTGCATATATCTGGTAAGCGTTCCGCGGCAGGTTCGAGCGGTGGACTTGCCCCGCGTTTGCTGTGAATGACGGCGACCAGAGTCTAGATTTGTGCATCGAAATGACATCAATGGAACCAGACTGTACGTACTCATATTCGTGTCCGGGAATAATGAAAATTTTTAGTGGGTCATTACAAACGTCAACGGCACTGCAAGGTCCGGGATGCAGTGGGCCAGTCCCTTGCAGTGACCATTTTTTTGTGCGTACTACCACCTCCTTTCTGTCTTCTTGCCAGCTTATTGTCGTTCTCTTCTTACCCAGTGGCTAATCCCACCGTTCCTTTTTCCCATCTACTTTGTCAATGTGCTCTCTGCTACCCGGAATCGACAACGCCTGAATCTCACACACGGTGGTACCACGCCGTTCACCAACTTCACATAACTGTGCTCGTCTTGACCCCCTTGATTTGGCAGCCAGAATCCCTTTGCCACTCCCCTCGTTTTGCGCTTCCCGTTCTCTAAAACGTTATTCTCATGACGATCTTTCATGACACCCGTGCCAAGGGACGAGCACCGTCGGTAGACGAAAATGGTGCCAGTCTGGGCATCGTGCTGAACATGGACATGGTCCCGACGAGTTACTATGGAATGTACGTTTTTCTTGTCACATGCACTATCGGGTGTCATGTCCACGACCATATGCAACACCATCTGTCTTCTCTTCACGTCACATGGGATTGACTCCACACTTTGATTCGCAGGGCGTACACTATTCCTGTGCAAGTGGGATCCTCTCTGCAAAACTTGTCGCTGCAAGTCGATACAGGCTCTTCCGATCTCGTGAGAAATGCCTTGCTGCAGTCCTGACGCCTATTTAAATCTAGTTCCCCAGTGGATTGCCTCCAAGTCATGTCCATCGGCCTCGTGTTCAGCAACCAACGGGCACCTATATGATCCGAGTTCCTCTCAATCAACAGGTGCTACCTTTACGATGCAGTACCTTGCTGGTACTGTCACTGGTCCCATCGTATGGGATCGAGTACAAATTGGAGGGTACACCATCTCCAATCAGGCACTAGGTTAGCCAGCTCGCTCTGTTTCCGAAGTCGCTCTCCTCAGACATGATACAGCTGCAGCAACGACAGTTAATAACGAACCACTCTCATATAATTTTGACGGCGTTCTTGGTCTCGCTCTCCCCTCGAATTCTGTGATCCAGCAAAGCATACCTGCGAGTACGGGTGATGCACCAGATGGAGCAACTGTTTCCTCCAATCTACTCTCCCTCGCGCCGGCTACTAACGCACCTTCTCAACCCTTCTTTTCGCTCACCCTCGCTCGTCCTGGATTCAATCAAACACCTTCCCTTCTCGGCATTGGTCGACACCCTTCCGAAATCGTTCCTGATCCTTCACAGATCCGTTATTCATCCATTGTAGGCGACAGCGTCGGTATGCTATTCTGGAAGACGACCGTCCGTGCCATCACAGTCTACATCAACGGTCAAGCATACCCCATTGCCCTGCAGTCCCTCTCCGGTGCATCTGAACCAACCGCCCTCCTCGATTCCGGCGTCCCCTTGATCATCACCACGCCTGCCCTCGCCAACGGTATCTACGGCGCCCTGGGCATTGGCCCTGCCGCCGACGGAAATTGTGCGGGCAAGTCTGTTCCACGACGCGACACGCTATTCACACCCTGCTTGCAGACTACGTCCCGTGTGCTACCCCGCTCAACATGACCATCACGTTGGACGGTCAGAATGAACTGCCACTGCATCCGCTCGATCTGACGATGGAGCCCGCTGGGCAGGCGGACTCGGAATATTGCACAGGTGTGATACAGACGGATGTGTCGCGGCTGACGGCGACGTCCGATATTGGGGATATGATTCTGGGGGTGCCGTTTATGCGCAATGTCTATACGGTCATGGCGTACGAACAACCTGACGATGCTGGGCGGTTCAACACGTCGGTGGCGTTTGGGACAAACCCCACCTTGGGTTTGCTCGGTCTGACGAATGCGACGCAGGCCATGGCCGAGTTTGATCAGGTCCGCGTATCGAAAGGGAGTGGGGCGGCGAAGCAAAGTGCAACCGAGGGCGGTGGGCTACAGCGATCCATTGGCGTTGACATTCTCATTGGGCTGGTTGGCTTCGTCATGCTCTGTCTGGCGCTGTTCGCGGTGCGATGGGTGGTTGTGCGGAGACGAGCGTGGTCGGCGACCCCTCTCGAGCGAGACGACGGCCCGTCTGACCGAAAAAGCGGGTATGGGATGTATTCGCGGTCGAGCGCCGACCAAGACACGCTCCTGTACGATGCCTCCCTGCACACACACAAACCCTCGCACCACACCATGGACAGTGCCCAAACGCGCGTCGAGGACGCTGAATTTGGCATGTGGCGGCGATCTTCCAAGTTGCCAAGCAACTCTCCCACCGATTCAGTGGACACGGCGTGGCACGCGCCTTGGGACACGCGTCCAACTACCTGGTGCGACACGCTTGTCGGTACCGAAGCAGGGGACACGGCCTTGTTTCGTTCGTTCCCACCGGGGGACCTGGACCGTGGTCTTGATTCGCCGCACGAATCGTTGCCCGAGCTCACGTCGGCTTCGTTGATGGCGTGGCATGACCAGACGGACTTTCAAAGCGATCCAGCGCATGTGGTGGGCATGGCTGGGGTAGGGACGGCAGCGCGGGGGAGCGTCATTGATGCCAGCCTTCAACTGGGTCGGCCAAGCTATGAGAGCGTGCGGTCGCTACACACGCTCGGATCGCCCATGTTGCTAGATGCACACGATTCTGCCGAGAGGACCCGCTAAAACATTCGTTCGTTTTGCTTTCTATCATTTTCAATGGGACTCGACTTTTTTAACCAGGGACGCGTTCACATACTCATACGATATGTAATCCTACTTGTTACATTAACACCAGGACGTCCGCGGCGAATACGCTTGGTACCTGCTTTGCGGAGAATAATCCCCGTAGATTGTACATTTGATTTGCTTTCCCGTGCCTCGTTCATTCCAATGCTGTGGATTTTGACGTTTTGACTTTTTGCCCATCTGCGACGGTACTTACACACGGACTATCGAACCCTGTACATTTGCACGACCACCTCGCTCGTGGGCGTATCCGCGTTCTTTCTCACCGAATAATGAATCTCGATATCCAACTCCCTCGAATTCCCCTCGCTCTTTTTGCAATAAAATGTCCCAGACACGACCGTCCCTACCAAGCATGGGTTCGTCAGCGAACTTGAAGGGCAGAGGTAACCCAGTCGAGCAACGCACCTTCTTCAGCAGAAATCGGATCCTTGAGTAAAAACACCGTCTGCATCCAATGCGTCGGTTGACTCATCGGCCCCGTACTAAAACTGATCACCCGCTTTTCCTCGCGTTCTTTGAGGCCAGGGCCGACGCTCGCTCTGCGTTTGGGTGGGGGTTTTCCCGCGATTGGCCATACTTCAGCAAGAGTGACGTCACCATCTTTGATGAGCCTCACAGGGACGTCTGGAGAGACGGGATCGGTCGTGGTAGTGAAGAAGGTGTCAAAGTAGAGAACGAGCGCGTGGATTTTGGTGCGCATGGGGGAGGTGGATGTGAGTGTGAACGGAGAGGAGAACTCGAGTTGGCGGGACGTGACGGATTGGAGATGGAAGTCCTGATCACCGCGTTCGTTCATCACGGCCCGAGAACGAAATGGAAGCTTACTTTGAGGAGGTAGGGGTCACTGATGACAGATTCGGGGTTGACGACGTCGAGAATGGCGTCGTCGTAGAGTTCGTGTGTCATTTCGGAGAGGTCGAAGCCTGGTGGTGCAATCTGTCATGCATGAGATGGATGATCGAGCGGAGACGCACCGTATACGTCGGTCCAGAAGTCCACCCTCTCTTTTAGGACGCCACTACCCTCACAGAGTGTGAGCATCATCCTGCACTGACTGGGGGCCATGACACCGTTTGGACCGAGGAATCTATCGCGCGCATGCAGAACAGAATCGAGCATCGATTCGTAGAGGAGTGCGTAACCCATCCACTCGGATATGATGATGTCGACGTGTTCCATGCCGTCAGGGAGCGTGATGTCTTCCACTTTTCCGTGTATCACGCTGGATAAGGATGAGACGTGCGATGATAGGAGATGAAACAAAAAACGCACGTCACAACGCTCTCCAATCCGTTTTGCTGAACGATTTTGGCAGCCTTCTCGGCAATGTCACTGGCCTCGACAGCGTAGACGTGTTTTGCCCCGGATTTTGCTGCGAACAGAGAAAGAATGCCGGTGCCACACCCGACGTCGAGGACGATGGCGTCACGGAACAAGATGGGGTTTGTGAGGATGAATGAAGCATACGACGATGTCCGGACTTTATCTTGTATCATCACAGCGTGAATATCTAGAAATATACGACATGACCGTCCGTCCTCGCTTCGACGAAAAACAGCACACCATTATACCCATAGCTCTGAAAGTAGTGGGTGTCATCGTCCCGGGGTGCTCCACCGGTCGATGGGCCCGGATCGTCCATAATCGCGGCGATGGTGGGAATATCCAGATTTTGGGTAACGAGCTTTTTGTAGTCTGATAAGTCGTTTTGCGCTTGGTGCAGCTTCTTTTCGAGGATCTGAATGCGTCTGAGGGCACCGGGAAGGTCTGAAGGCGGGCTTGCATCCTGTTCGGCTGATGGCTCATCTTCATCGGACCAATCGTCATCAAAATCAAGTTCTAGACAGGTCAATGATGTAACGATAATAGTGACGGACAAGAAGGTGACATACGGAGCAACGGGTCGTCTTCGATGACGGGAATAAGGTAGTCATCGGAAGTAAAGAAGGATTCGGCCCCTGTTAGATTGGTAGCATCGGTCGGGCTCAGTTTCTGGGTAGAAGGTCATCGTCAACGTGAACAAGAACTCGACCGATCCTTGCCTGTTTGCGAACGTAATTGATCAGTCGTATCCGACGATGAAGATCCAACTCTGTTGGCATGGCAAGTTTAATAGACACGAAGAACGCGTAAAAAGGACGCACTCCATTGCTTGCTCACGACGTTCAGGTCAAATCCATGTGTAGATTTATCAAAGTTTAGCGCTTCCGCCGCTGTGGTAAAGGTTTTGTCTTCAAAGAGTGATCGACAAGCTTGAAGTTGTCCTTGATCAGAAATCCAGTCTTCAAAATTATTGTCCTCGTCCGGGTAGTCTTCAGAATCGGAGCTGCCAGTGGAAGATGTCGTACAATCGTCCGTGTCGTCTTGGACGTGTGGAGGGATGGCGAAGCGAATGCTCATGTTGGTGTGATCTGAGACCTGGAATGTCGGAGCTAGGACTAGTATAGTATACAAAAGCAGGTACAAGAATGCAAGCGTAGGTTACATGAAGTCCTCCTCAATGGCCTTGCCGGTCAGCTTTGGCGTGTCTGAGTCTTCCTCGACGTTGAACAACAGATCATACGATCGCGCAGCCTTTTCTTCTTCCCTCTGCTTCGCGAGTTCGGCTTCTTCCTTTTTCTAAACACAACAGTGAGTCCTAAAGATCGAGCAAAGAAACTAGATTAATTACTATTCGGGCGGCTACGGCACGCTTCACTGCATTCTCCTCCTTGACACGGTCGATCTTTTCCTGCTCGTGATCAACCACCTTTTCGACCTTGGTCTTGTTGAGACGGTTTACAATGGGGTTTTCTCTCTTTGCCACATGAACTGCAGATGCAAGCTAGTAACGTGGCGGGAATGCAGACACAGGATTGAACATACTTCTCTTTACCTAGATCGGGTTTGTAAGATGAGGCCAAGTTTGTTGAACTCTGGTCTACGCACCCGCTTGTCGTTGTGAAAGGAAACTTGACCGACGGCCATATCACCTTGTTTCTGTTGTACGACACTTGGTTTACCTTTGTGAATTACCACAGATCATCCATACCTTGAGATTGTCCGCAGGGGTATATATAATGGTCAGATTGTCCTTCTTGTTGCCTGTAGGGCCGCATAAGAAATAGAGGTCGGATTCCGAGTGCTTACTTGCCTTCGATCGAGTTTGCCTTGACCAACTGGGCGCAGTCGGTCAGCAATGCTTGTGGTATCGCTTCCCAAGTCATATCTTCGGCCATGCGGAGGTATACGTGGGCAGAAGAGAGCTTGTCGACGTGAAACCACACGTCCTGAGGCCATGCATACTTGATCAGATCCTCGTCTAATCTGTGCGAGTGAATGTCGGCCATCGTGCACGACACGTTGGCACATACTCTCGACCTTGTCCTTTCCCATGTAAATGATCCCATGTGGGTCCACCGCTGTCATTTTGTCAATGCCAGCTGTAGTCCACACACACATGGACTCACCGGACGACGTAAAGAGGAGGACCATGCTTAGTGTAGTAACGGTAGTGGTACTACTAGTACAAGACAAGACCGTGGGAACACGGTGATTGCTGCTCTTTCTCTTGCACTCTCAAGCCAACATTGGTCCGTCTCCAACCGCGAGTACCATTCGGCTGGTTTTCTCGTTCTGCACTAACAAAGGTCACTTAGAAACGACGCTAGTTAACCAAAAAAACTCAAGTCAAATATGCAGCCCACACCAAATCGTTTAGGACTTGGTCTGCGTCCACCTTTGCCGTCGTATGGCCAAGGCCCCTCAATATCGGCTCTCGCACAGCAGCAGCAAATGATGCACCAACCGTTTATGCCCCCGCAGAAGCAGACAACTCTGTTCGTGGGTTCGATATCTGGTGGAATCACGGACGCCTTTCTCAATCAAATGCTCTCTGTGAGTGCCACTTCTAGTGTCATAGCATTTACTGAATCGTTTGGATGTTCAGGCATGTGGTCCTGTCAAGTCTTTCAAGCGACTCATCACGCCTGCAAACAAACCGCAAGGATTCGGCTTTGCAGAATTCGAGGATCCAGACTCGGCCATCAGATGTTTGAATCTCCTCCAAAATGTCGAGCTACCAGCGCTCGAGGACGGGTGTGCTAACAAGAAGCTTCTGGTGCGTCCTATTACCATCAAACTGACCGTTTCAGACCTACGTCGCATTCATTTTTCAGATCAAAGCCGACGAAAAAACAAAACTGTTCCTCGATGCCTACTCGGCACAAAAGATGAAGACAGATGTGAGTTTCATTATATTGTCATATCCGTGCGCTCATCGTTCATCCGAAAACAGACGGACGAGGCCATGATGCAACAAGCTAAAGCCAATGTCGACGCACTTGTCACAGAGATCAACCGTACCTCACAAGACGCCACCAACAACGGCCTTCTCGACAAGGAAAAATACGTCATCCCTCCTCACCTTCACGACCTTCAGGAGGCTGACCTCCCAGAAACGCAACGCGGTCTCGTCATCTCTGAAATCGCCCAATTCCGTGAACGTGCTGCGAAACGTGAACGCGAAAAAGTGCGCGAAGTGCGCGAGAGCATACCAAATATCTTGGCGACCGCTCCGAGTGGACCAAAGAGGGACTGGGGTAAGCCACAGTCGCAGCAGCCATCTTCGACACCTGGAAAGGGTCAACAGGCACAAGGGAAAGGGCCACAGAGCTATAGCAAACCTGTCGGCTTTGTCAAGGCCGAGGATGCCGGTTCTGCGATGGGCGCGTTGGATGAGCGGAGTAGGGGCTTGAAAACGGACGAGGAGATGGAGAGAGACCGAAAGGACGCGAGACGACGAGACGAAGAGGTGTCGTTCAAAGATGTGAGTGGTTCATTCGACAAAGTGTTGTGGCTACGTATTATGATACTAAATATCTCTCCCGCGGATCTCGTAGCGAGAACGCCGCTACGAGCCTCGCGAACGGGCTCGCATAGCTACACTTGAACGAACAATTGCCCGTCAAAATGCCATCAAGGAGGCCGAGGAGCGAGATCGCGTAGAGATGCAAGCTCGGCTCGATGTCTGGGACGATGACGAGAGTGATGAGTTGTTCTACGTGGACAGGTGTGTTAGCTATACTCTTAATCATAATGTTTGTTGATAGTAATGATCCCACCAGAGCACGTTGGCGACAATCACGTGCACGCCGATTAACGGCCGAGGAGACAGCAGATACCGAATCTCGTACCTACGAAGAACGTGAAGCGGAGAACCTGCGTATCGAATCCGAGAAATTCCTTGCTCGCCAGATGGAAGACATGCAAGCCCTTGCCGAGGAGCAGCGTAAAGCCGGAATGCTTCTCGACGATGGTGCACCCGTCAAACTCAACATGTCGATCGCACCTGTACCTGTGAAAACCGAAGCCGTGCCCAAGGATACCAAAGCCGCCGTATTCGGACAAGAGGAGGAAGAGGAGGACGATATCAAGAAACGGAAGGTGCCATTGGTCAAACTCGATTTCAGTGCTGCAGAGGGGGAGAAGGCAAAGGAGCGGTTGCAGACGATCAAGGAGTCCGTCCCTCACGACAAAGAAACTCTGTTCAAGGCCAAGGTCAGATGGGATGGTCTCAACGATGTAAGTTCGTGTTATTTCCCTCGCGAGTTCGCTGACGCATCTCTCCAGAGCATGGTTGATCGGAAGTTCGAGCCACTGGTCAAACGCCTCATGGTCAAGTATCTTGGCGAACTGGAAGACGACGACCTTATTATGTTCGTTTTGGAACATCTCAAGGATCATAAAGGTCCCACGAAGCTAGTCGAGGGCCTGGAACCGGTATGAGTTCTATATTCACTGGACACTGGTTTCGCTGACGAGGCTTTGTAGGTTTTGGAAGAGGAAGCTCAAGAATTCACGATCAGTGTCTGGAGACAAGTTATCTTCGAAAGCATGGCATATGGTGAAGGACTCCTCACGGAGCGCTTGATGGTCGATTAGGAGTACAGTGGAGGATTGAGTTTGGACCTCACGCATCGACACCTTTGCTCTGCTCGTGACAAAGGGGGCAGGTGCGTTGTAGCATTAATATGGTGCCTGGCTGAGATGTATGGGCTTGGGATGCGGGTAGCTGTTTACCTCTTTTTTTCCCCATGATCCACTTTCACTTCAAAGAGAAGACGTGAGCGTAGGGCATACCATCCGTAAGTAAACCATTGCACTCTTGATAAAAATGATTTTTTCTTTCTCGCAAGCCTGTTGTACATTTTGAACGTACGCTGGAACTGAGATTGCTGTGCTGTAATGTTGAGTCGTTATACCTTTTACGCACTTTGACCTCATTGACCTCGGCACATTGATCTGAGCATCGTGCCAAGGTGATATAATCTGTTTCGTTGGGCATGGTTGCTCGGCAAGGTGATACGTTGGAGGTCTTAGTACTATGATCCGGTTGTCAGTCAGGTGAGCCTCCCATGCGTTCCTGCACCTGAAAATCGACACAACCAATACCCGAGTTGACATTTGCGTCACTCTCGGATCACCCACGTCTCATTTAGACCCCTGGGGATGTTTTTCCCCAACTACTACATACCGTGTTATTTTTGACTTGCAAGGGCATCTCACGCAATATGACATCACAAGGACATATGGTCCCTACCCCGGGGATCAATTC
The DNA here is from genome assembly GCA_038094595.1 of Pulveroboletus aff. annulatus. Classification (NCBI taxonomy): domain Eukaryota; kingdom Fungi; phylum Basidiomycota; class Agaricomycetes; order Boletales; family Boletaceae; genus Pulveroboletus; species Pulveroboletus aff. annulatus. The sequence continues at coordinate 25,627 of JBBPTX010000318.1, forward strand.
CAGGGCCGGCTCTGTCAAAAAGGCTGGGGTTAGTACATGCAACGACCGCTTGCACCGAGGACTCGTCGGGGTCTCGAAAGCGCTCACCCACGCGTGCGGTAGGCCTCCCACAGTTTGGAAAAGCACAGTGATGCATTAGTACGCCTGGGATGTACACCTGACCACGTCGACAGATTATACAGCTCTTCCCGGTGGTGCCCAATACTTGGTTGTGAGATTCAGGAAGTCATGACGACTGTTCTAGAAGTCAGTGATGACCTATCCTTTTTGGGTAGACAGGATAGATTCCAGCGTATCGCAAACTGGGGAATTTCTTGGTCTGTTTCGCAGGGGAGACCCAAGGAATTGTCTTACTTTGCGTCGTAACTAGGGTTTCACCTTCGAATCAGTGGGGCTTGGCAATTGAGTTCGATCTCATACGTGCGTCACGGTGTGACTAGAAATAATATTGGCACGTTCACTAGCGTTGCGCTAATAATACCTGTGACTTCGGTGGTACTGCCACGCCAGGAATAGAGGTCACCCGACCTCGCTTAGTTTCCTTCCCCCGGTATCTTGGAAGGACATAAAATGGGGTATGGTGTTGTCAAGAACTCCGTGTCCTTCCTTCCTGTAGACTCGGGAAGATCTGTCGTTTGTCTGCACGCGTTTCATCAAGCTTCGGGCCTGCATGTCGATTACGGTCCTCAAGCTCGCTGCCTTGGCTGGGCTGGCGCAGTGTGCCCATGGGGCTGCCACGGCAACTGCCCCTGCGACATCGGGAATACCTACTGTAACGGTCTCGACCTCGGTAGCCAGTCCCACCGTCCCTCTTAGCGCCTCGGTCCCTGCGCAAGCACCCTTACCACCCAACCAACCATGGTGCATCGGTAGTATCTTTTGCCCAGGCGCAGTAAGTCTCAACTTCTTCTGATGGGAAACGCACCGATTGATCGCTATTCGTGGCATCGTAGTTACTGCAAACGGTGAATCTCGCCCAAGTCTATTCCGATGCAAAGACGATCGTCGACAAGCCCACGCGTGTCTCGTCGCAACAAGTCCTCGCTGAGTTCGCGACATTCAACCTCTCCAACGTAACCGAAGGTGACATCGTCAATTTCGAGGACAATTACTTCCTTGGGGAGGGTCTCGAGCTCGAGGGTGCCGAGTTGACCGGGTTCAACGCGAGTCCGCCGTTCCTGAACAACGTTACGGATTCGTTGCTCCGAGCGTTTGCGCAAACTGTGAACGGGTATTGGCCACAGCTCGCCCGAACGGTCAATCAGTCTGCTCTTTGTAGCATATACCCCGGGGGAACGTGCGAGAGCACTTTCATCCCGCTCAACTATACCTTTATCATTCCAGGTGGACGTTTCCGAGAGCAATGTTGGTATTTCTCGATGGTTCTGACACGTATCTGACGTGCTCTTTGTTCTTCATAGATTATTGGGACAGTTACTGGATCATTCAAGGCTTGCTGCAATCGCAGCTCTATAGTACCGTCAACGGAACGTTGCAAAACTTTATGGACGAAATTGGCGATTACGGATTCATACCCAACGGTGGTCGTACTTATTGTGGGTATTCCATTTCTTATCACGCCCGAGTGGGCAGGCTTACATTTATAGACTTGGACCGTTCCCAGCCTCCGCTCTTTGTTCACGTACGTTTTGGAGGTTTCATGTTCTTTATTCCGGATGGAAACTGATAAACGTGTAGATGCTTTATGATTACGTTAATGCTTCAGGGGATACCTCAATTCTCGAACGTGGTCTGCCTAGCGCCGAGGTATGCGCTTTCCCCTGCTTGTCTTGCTTAGTTGCCAATGACAACTCCCAAGGCGGAACTTGCCTGGTGGGCCAACAACAGGACGATTCAAGTGACGAGCCCGTACACCAGCCAGACGTACTCTATGGCTCGTTATGCAGTCAACAACAGCGCGCCGCGCCCAGAGTCGTACATTGAAGACTACCAGACTGTCCATGACCCCACGCTGCCAACACTGAATGATACCGAGGCTGCAGAAGTGTATAGCGAGCTCGCTTCTGGAGCAGAGACGGGTTGGGACTTTAGCTCTCGGTTCCAGATGGTTCCGGCACTCGGAAATCCTGGCCTTCGTTCTGTGAACGTCAAGAACAACATCCCTATCTGTCTCAACAGTATACTTTGTAAGCAGCCTGGTTCCCTATCACCGTGGTAAGTTGCTAACTCGCTATAGACAAGGCTCATGTCCTTTTATCTGAGCTTTATGGAAACACGAACGCGACTGCTGCGGCAAACCACCTTGAAATAGCAAATGGACTCCGTAGTGGAATCCTAGATCTCATGTGGGATGCTTCCAAGTTGGCTTTCTACGACTTTAACCTCACTTCGAACGCGCGCAACTCAATCTTCACGGCTGCGACGTTCTATCCTGCATGGAACGACATCATCCCCGACGAGGTGCTTTCTTCTCAGTCGAACGCGTTTGGATACTTTGCGGCTGTCAACATGGTCATGAACAAGTACAACGGCACTTTCCCAGTGACCTTCTTGGACTATACCGGATTACAATGGTAAGACGATACGACATTGTGATTTTCGGAAGCCGTTTCTGACGTCTTCCTCAGGGACGCACCGAATGCCTGGCCTCCTCATCAATACATCGTCATCAAAGCTCTCGAGGCGCTGCCTTCCAACCTTACGACCAACAGCCTTCCCACGCCTGGCTCGGGACAATCAACTTATGACCTCGTTCCTTCCGGCCAGCTTAATTTCACAGAAGCAGAGCTTCCCGGACAGCCCTTCCACGACCATAATGTCAACGTCACAGCAACGGGACCAGGTGCCGATATCAACAAACTGAACGGGACGGTCATCAACGGTGGAAACGCGACGGCCGGAGAAGGATGGGCGACAACGCTGAGACGTGAGATGGCAAATCGGTATGTGACGAGCGTCTTGTGTAGCTGGTGAGCATCGTTTCCCGCTCGTCACCCGTCGCATTGTCACGATAGTTTGTAGGCACGCTACGGGAGGGTCTATTCCCAGCTTGTTGCCCCAGCTGCCTGCTGCGCAACTCAATCTGACAGCCAGCATCAACAACACCGGAAACGTACGATTTCTTCCTCTGCGAATCGCTACCACGCTTGACTCATGATACGCTCCGCTTTAGATGTTTGAAAAATTCTCTAATCTCAATGTCGATTCGTCGGGATCCGGTGGTGAATACACCGTGCAAACGGGATTCGGCTGGACGAACGGCGTACTGCTGTGGACTATGGGCAACTATGGTGAACTGCTCGTTGCACCACAGTGTCCCTCGCTCGCGCCTCTCGTGCGCAGCACCGTTAGCGGTGCTGCAGGCTTGAGACTGTCCACAACCACCATCGGAGGCATGGCTGTTGCTGTGTTGGCATCGCTCGTCGGGTCATTGTTGTAAGAAGACTGTCGCGCACGTACGGGCGATCTTCAATTCTTAAAAGGAGGGGGAAAACGAGTGTAGAATGTTTATTATATGGGTAATTTTGTTTTCTCGTTCGTGTTTTTGTTTCAGGATAAACGATGCATATGGTAATGGCGTAGTGTTTTTTTTTTAACCATATGCATGTAGCCACAGCGTCGCAGTACTAGTACATAACAAATTACAGCAGTCTAGATTCTATCGCATCCCGGATACTTGGGGGTCACGATCCTAAACTTCTAGAGCCAGTTGCTTGATGTTATTGCTGGTCTATTGTTCGTTTATATGTCGAAACCGGGCCGGCGTATGCTCGCCCTGAGAAGCGAACCACTGTATTCCTACCTCCGAGTCGGGGAACCACCACACCACACCACTTGCGCACGGCGCAGCCTGTCACAGTCGAGAGGCGTCCCAAGTTTTTGGATCGATACCGGAGTGGTAGTAGTACATTCGTAAACCATGACACTAAATAAAACGAAGCCATACGTAGAACGAATCAAGAACAAAACATGGTGAACTATAGTACACAATGGATACAACATACAAGTCATGTAGCCGAGGCAGGGCAGTCCCTGCACGCGGTCCGCTAGGCATTCTCTTCAACACCACCCATCTTTGCAATTCCGATGAAAAGCAAGAGTAGGCTAGTCAGTACCATCCCAGCGGTAAATGTCGCCAACAGAGTTGACACCCCAAACCGTGCCATCATAACCCACACTGACATCCGTGAGCGCACCGGCAATCTGACCCCAGGGATAGCTGTTATCAGCCGCGCCCGTGTAACTATAGATGGCGTCATTGGCGTTGACGCCCCAGACATCGGCGGCTGATCCGACGGAGATTTCAGTGAGCGCGCCGGTCACAAGGGTCCAGCCATTGGAAGCCGAGTCATAGCGATAGATGTCACCGGCCGAGTTGACGCCCCAGACTGTGCCGTCTTCGGCTGCACTGACGTCAATAAGGGTACCAGGAATCTGGTCCCAGGGGTCACTGTCATCGCCCGTGTAACGATAAATGTCGCCCGCAGCATTGACACCCCAGACATTGGTGGCTGATCCGGCAGAGATGGCTGTGAGTGCGCCGGGGATTTGGGTCCAACTATTGGATCCCGAGACAAAGCGGTAGATGTCTCCGGCTGAGTTGACGCCCCAGACCGTGCCATCAAAGGCCGCACCAACGTCGGTAAGGGCACCCTCGACCTCGAACCAGGGACTGCTGTCATCCCCAGTGTAACGATAGATGTTGTCATGGACGTTGACACCCCAGACATTGGAGGCTGATCCAACAGAAATTTTTGTGAGAGCACCAGAGATTTGTGTCCATCCAGACATTGCAGGCTATAAAGCTGATGAAATAGTGATGGAACGGATGCCAGTGTAAGCATATCGAATAAGATGTGCGTGGGTAGAACTGTGTACACACCTTCAACAGCGTAAGTGAGTGATGGGGAGATGGCCTCTGCACACGCCCTTTATAAAGTGCGGGGACTCTTCCATGAAGCGAGAGAAGAGTAAAACGTCCTAAAATAAATATCCTGTATCGGCTCCAAGTCGCATAGAAGTCAACCAGATCAAGAATGCGAGGTCCTAGGACGTCCAGAGAAGCCTTGCTGTCCACCTGGAGCGCTGAATAGCAGCCTGAACTGGAACAGGGTAGTGCGCCACATGGTTACCCCTGGCGGTGAACTTGGACGCTATACACCCAAACTTGGGAAAAGAGATCCTGCAATCCGAACATCAGTTTTCCGTAAGTAAACCTATGAGGGAGCTGGAGGCAAACTTGAAACGTTGGGCCGCTTCTTGCAGCGCTCAGATATCGGATATACCCTAGGAGGAACGTCGCCTTGTTCCCCGATCAACTGCCCTGATGGACCCTATGAAAGTTGGCGACACGTTCTAAGCTGCAACGAAGCAAGTCTTGCCAGTGGTGATCATCAAGTTCGCTCGCGAGAGGGTTAACGATTTTCATAATTTATTGGGAATAGCACCGTTCCCAGAGCAATGATTGACGCTCAGCGCTCAGGAGCATGTCTGATCGAAACTTGTACATTGCGTACGATGGCAAGCGCCACGGAGACGGCCATCAGAAACGAAGGGGAAGACGGCTCAAAGTTGAGCAATTGTAATTTCCCCAATAGGAATTGCACTGCACGCTGGGAATGGCAAAATGTTATGAGCGCTACTGAAGTTGATGGTACGTATGCCACCCACCTACTCGTTGAGATCACTGTTTCTGGATAACTACATTAGATGTAAAGGGTGGCAGCGGCGGAAACGTGCTGAACACAATGCTCGTGGGTTAGCAACGGGTGTGTGGCTGTTATCGAGATCCAGGATCGAAGGGGGAGGTAGGGTATGTCATGGGGGATGTGATCGATGCGGTACCAGCTTCTCGTGGGAGAGCAGGAACAACGTTCTCGACTTCAGAAGATCCGAGAATGAGAGTGCAGACTTGACTTGATTTGGCCTATGAGCCCTCGGTTCAACGCGGGACATCTTCTCCCGCGTGTTGTCTCGTTCGGTGGCCATCCGTTCATCCTCAGGCTGTCCCGATGATCGCTCTGTGCATGGGATACACTGTTAGGAGATATATTGCTAGGCCGTGTCAAGGTGCGATAAAACTAAGAAGAGACCAAGTCTGAGGAAAGGGAAGGGGGCGCAGCGAGACGAAGACTAAGTACATGGAGAAACGAGGTGGCTCAGGGCTGCGGGGCAGTGGCATCACCACGTTTGGCAGTAACTTTGTCGACCACGAAGTTGAGAAGTAAGAGGCGTAGACCAAAGAGACTGACTCAGTGGATGCGATCGGTGTATTGCTGAGGTTGCTTGTACATCGCACCCTCGGTGGTGCTGACACATCTTATCCCAAACGAGATCGTTCATGTACGCGGACACGTTGACATGAAACGCATCCCATCCATACATTCTCGATCATGATGGTTCCTTGCTGGGAAGCCGCCACACCACTGCCAGTAGATAACAAACCAGCCCATCAGGAAATGCAGGTGAAACACTTCTCCAGGTGACGGCTTCCCGTCGTCCGTCTTGTCATCTCCGAGTCGTTTCCGATGGGGTTACTTATCATCCCTTTTCTTTGGTCAGGTCGTTGGGTGCAGACTTGGACACTGGCACGATGGGCCTCACTCGACATGGACGTGTCAAGTACGTTATTGGCGTCGACGATCAAACGTTGCAAAGTCATCCGGACTTCTGAGAAGCCTCTTTCAGGTCAGGCACCGGATTCAAATCATGCCCGTGTGTTCTCTGAAACACGTTCGGCATACTGTAAAGACGGTGCTGTTAGCAGAGTCACCCAGCACTAGTCACGGCCACGATCCATGATCGCTATGCTCACCGGGTTATCCACGGTGTGTGACGGGATTCGGATTCGGACACATGGAACTCATTACTACTAGTTAGCGGGCGATCCAGGTCCAAATCGATGCAGGATGCACACTCATCCTGCCGCGTTGGATTTGTCCCACAGGATTGGTCTTAGGCAGAACCTGGCAGCAAAGAGCTGACGGAAACCTAGGTAAGTTACGTCACTTTTGTTTCACTGATTTTGATACACCGAATAGATGAGTAGATGATCAGGGGTCATTTCACAGGCCATTAGTCGGAAATGGGTCATGACGTTGCTATCATGGAATGCGAAACAGTATTTATTCATACATTGCCAGTGCATGGCAGGATGTCGAGTGTAGTCGAGGGAATATCATGTGTTTCAGTTTTCTTTTAACTGTCCAAAACCCGGAATCATATGTATCATACTATGAGTTATATCACCGGGTCTAGGCCCATACATACCCACTGACTTCGCCACTAGACTTTGATCATCATCATTCGACTATACGGTTCAGTGCCAATTGTGATTGATAACAAGAAACAGTATCTAGACATAATCCGAAATGCAAACGCAAACGCAACGCACACCTGTCCTTTGACCATCAGAGATGGACCACTCCCTGACACGACACAAGCGTTCTCTCCCTTTGATCACGAGCATTCTGTGTCTTGACGCCACGACGGAACTATTCTTCGGGATCGAGAGTCCTGTGTAATCGGTTGTATTGTACGCGGAGCGTGCGTAGATGGGTTTTAAACGCAGCCTTGATGTCTGTCTTCTTTGCGGGCCCATACAAGTTACAACGTATGAAATCGTCAGCAAAAACCTCGGTCGCCCGCTTATTCCATGACGATGCCACTTTTCCATGAAAGTCCAAGCGGAAATTTTCAACGGTGGGGCCACCAGTTTTTCTGAAACGGTATGTAGTGACTTCCTGCTCGGATGCAACTCTAGTGAAGGATTGTTCGTTAGATTCCCTGTCCAGTAAACGTAATGCATGTTTCCGAACAGAACTCTGAAGATGAAATGAACGTGAATTTCATGTTCAAGGCTAGTCACTCACCTGCAATGCAACTGTGGTATCTTTGTGGTTTTTCGGGTGACAATCACGGATAGGTGGGGATTCATCAGAAGTTGGTGTGAGAGGTTGTGATATCGCAGCACTGGGTCCGGGAGACATTTGAGGGACCTGGTGTTCTGAGATTCGTTTTTGTTGACCAGTCATCATCATGATGGAGGCCAGCATGAGGAAATCCTTCTTTGTTGCCGGTGCATTCTGAGGGAAAATCAGGATATGGTAGATTGAAGTGAACTGACCCCACTTGGTCGCCTTCCATCAACTGTTGAAGAGCAATGTCCTGTGGCTTGGTGATATGACAGAGGGAACGAAAACCAACTGGCGAACTTACCGTCAGGAGAGTCACATCAGTAACAGGCTGGAGAGGGAGAGCGAAATCGGTGCTAGGAGTAGGGAGCTCAAGCTCGAGGTTCATGCCGGACTCGAAAGGTTCCATCGCCAAAGATTGATGATGATCCACGAGAGGGGTGGTTATGTCATATCGTGCATCATTCTCTTTGGTTGAACAGCCTGTCGACTCAGCATTACCCACCGACGTCCAGAAAGACGCTTGTTCGCACTGTAGAGCGCCAACTTCAGAGGAAAGCCCAGGGAGAAGCGGCTCGATGAATGGTGTGAGGCCCATGTTGTTAGCATCGACCACAGCATACCCAGCATGTTGCGGGGTGTTTTGAACATCTTGATTTGCGCTGTCATCTAGTTCTGCACTATAAAAATGCTGAGAGTGCTGTGGGAGAGGTAGCTCCATGAACAACTCGGATGCAAGCTCTGCGTAGAAGTCTGCATCAGATTACCAATTGTGTTTAGCATCGAAATGATATCCACCTCTAAAATACACACCCTGGTTTTCGGATTGAAATTCATAGTTCACGTTTTCAGAGACCTGGAGCGGGAATTGTATGGCGACTTCGTCATGAAGGGGAGGGAATAAATCAAAACCGAGTGGCAAGGGGTGGTGA